>CAUYRT010013611.1:0-30628 GCA_963574885.1 Lepilemur ruficaudatus
ATGTCACTCAACAACAGGGAACAGACAGTGTAATCTCTCTGAGTCTCATGGGTGTCCCAGATATAGTAACTCATGTGAAATCAGCTTAGCACATTGCCTTCCAGCAATAGGTTTTTCTCACCCTCCACCAGCTCAAATCTATAATCCTCAAAAGGATGATAGTGCCCATCCGTCCTTTCTTCCTACCTTCCTTCATTCATTTCTTTCCAGAAAAAAAAAATTACTATCTTCTTAGACATTGATGGTATCAATAAGAATGAGATTCTTATCAGTCTCTAATTGTACACAGCATTGTGCAAAGGAAATTAATGTACAAGGGAGCTTTTTGTATGTGAGAAGTTTAATGATGAAAAAGAGAAAGAGGTCACTGCTCTTTATATGAACCAAATCCATAGCCAAATAAATGCTACTTCACAGTACTCCAGGAAAATAAGTCTCCAGTGAATGTCTGTGGGACTCAGGCAGGCAAGACTACAATTTATGTGAGAAAAGAGGCAAAGAGGAGAGAGAAAGGAAAAAGATGAGGCTACAGCATCTGGAGGACAAGGAGATGGTTTGTAATAACTTCAGGTGGCATGCAATAGAAGAGTGCAAGATCTCAAAGCAGGAACTTTGTCTTCATGTTTTCCATTTATTATTATTAAGTGTGAAAAACATCTCCAAAATAGCATTTGATTCATCATTTTTAGAGCTCATAACACACATTTATTCTATTTTTCTGCAGAATAGTTAGCATTCAATTTATTTTTGCATGGATGTGGTAGCACAACATGGGCATAAAACTGTGGAAAATTAAATAGCTCAAAAGTGTAGGTGGGCTTGTGTGAAATTTGTGCTGAATGAATTTTTAGAAAGCAGAGTGCAGTACTAGAATTGCTACATGTGTGTTCTATTATTAACTATCTAACTCTTCTAAATTGGGAAGGATAATAACAAGCAATCTGTTAGCTGAAGATCTAAACAATACGATTCTGAAACCAAAATAAAAACTTTTTTGATATGTTTTACTTTTATAATTGTTAAAATATCATTGTAATATGATAACACAAAAACATAAAGTTCTAAAAAATTTCTAAAGAAAAATATTGCTGATAATCTTGCATCTGAACATTAAAAATTTATGATTTATTTCAGTGTTTATCCACAAATATCCATAATTATCAGTTATTATTAATGTGCATATACTTTTTTGTGTTTGGTTTCCCTCTGAACACTGTATCATTAGTATTCTTTCATGCTATCACAAGAAGAGCAGCAGAAAGAACACTTGGTTTTGAACGTAAGATGTGGTTTCAGTCTTAGCACACATTAGTTCCTTGTATAATCCTGATAGTCATCATTTCATTAGCTACCTAATCTTCCATGGAATTGATGCAACAAATTTTACTTACTTTTCTCCTTATTCTTGGATATTTAAGTTATGACCAATATTTCACAGTTCTAAATATCACTGCAATACACACTTCCATGATGTAGCTCTTTTCTTATAGCCTTTTTTCTATATCTGTGATATAACTTCATGGCAGAGTGAATATATTTATGGCTTTCAGTACAAATTGTTTTCCAAAAGATTTATACCAATTTATACTGTTATCAGCAATATATGATTGCCCAGAAGCCTTGCCAATATTATATGTTTTATGTTTTCATAATGGAATATCCGAAAGGTAATATCCAACCATACTATGTAGATGTTAAGTGTTAGCTTTATTATATTTTATAATTAGTGGAAGCTGTCAGGAGTCCTGAAAGTTAATAAAATTTTAAATTATGACTCACAGACCTGTAAAGGTCTATAGATATCATTTAACCTAGTCTTTCACCCATGGAGAAATTTTTGCAGCAATATCTTTGGCGGAGATTTGGTAATTATCCTGGACTCCTCACTGTGCTTAATTGCCTTCATTCAATGTGTTTCTGAGTTCTACTGTTTGAAACCCAAAATCCCTCTAACATCTATCGCATCCCATACAACTCTGTCTCCCCTTCAATGGCCTTAGTTAGTTCAAGCCCTCCTTATCTCTTATCTGGATTACCAAAATAACCTATTCTCCAGTATTTCTGCCTCCAGTTTAGTAGTTGGCATTATATGTGTTCTAAAATATCAATCTGATGGTGAATGTCACTCCTCTGCTTAAATACTTCAATAGCGTGCCATTTCTTTTTTCAGAACAAAATTTGAACTTCATGGCATAGCATACAGACCTCTTCATAATCTAGCTCAGCCTTTAGTCTCATCTCCTGTTATTCCTCACCAGTAACTCTTCACCCATTCAACACCCACTGCAGTCATGCTCTCACACACCTTCATCTGGACGTGTCCTGCAAGACTCATCTCAAGGGTCCACTCCTCCAGAAGACTGTCATAACTCCACATCCTCCCAGCATTGGTTGGTCATTCATAATTCCATCAACAGAGATTAGAAATCTCTAATTAGAGTATTTATTCCATTGTATTGTGGTTACCTATTTAGCTACCCATTTTCCCAACTAGCTTATTGGCTCTTTTAGTTTAAAAATGTGCCTTTAACTCTGTATCCTCAGTGCCCTGCAGAGTTTAACCTCTCAGCAGTGGTAAATACATGTTTGTTGGGTTAACAACTGAATGAATGAATGGTCCTGTCTCTGTTCAATGTCATCTAGTGATAGTACTTGACCAAACAGTTCATCCTTGTTTTTGTGACCTTTAAAAGTAGAGAGCTGCTTTTAAATTTCTGCTACCTATGATGGGGCAAATGGTCTATCGAAATGTGCAAAGGCACTGTTAAAGCATTTGCTGGCCTGGGAGGAAAATGAAATTGGTCATCTTGGGTGACTTACTAAATAGAATACTGGATACCATCTTTGACATGTGCTTTAAATGTGAGGTCTACCCTAAGAATAATAGGAAGAACTGTCAAGAAAAAGGAAGGAAGGAAGGAAGAAAGGAAGGAAGGAAGGAAGGAAGAAAGGAAGGAAGGAAGGAAGGAAGGAAGGAAGGAAGGAAGGAAGGAAGGAAGGAAGGAAGGAAGGAAGGAAGGAAGGAAGGAAGGAAGGAAGGAAGGAAAAGAAAAGAAAGAAAGTGTGTGAACATTGAGGGAAAAAAAAACTATATTCAAGGGTGAGGCAGAACCTCAGGTCCAATCTGGCTTTCTCAGAGAATCCTCTTGCAGGTCATGAAAGGTTGTCTGAAGGAAGAAAGTCCGGAAGCAGGCCACCCAGAGGCAAAGGTGTTGATGATTTAATGGGCTCTGGCAGCTGCTTTCACACATATTCAGTATGGAAGAATGAGTTGAAGCAAGAGAAAAGGAGAAAAAATGGAACAAGTGTTATTTGCTTAAAGTAAAGGAATTAATAAGCAAGCAAGAGGACTAAGGGGAAGATATTATATCATATTTATTCTATAAGCATAAAGAAAAAGATTAAAAATAAAATAGCCCAATGCCAAAGTGATTTAATTACTAAGTTGTTTCACTGAAAGGAAATAATATCTTTTTCAATCTGTCTAGTCCTGCCGATAGAACTTTCTGCTATGTTCTATAGCTGTGCTGTCCAAGACAGTAGCCACCAGTGACACATGGCTCGAGCATATCACATGTGCCTAGAGTGACAAAGGAACCTCATTGTTAATTTTATTTGATTTAAATTTAAATTTATGTAACCACATGTGGTTAGTGCCCACCTTTTTGGGGTAGAGCAGAATTCTATACCCATACAATATTTAAAATATAAAGAAACTTAAATTCAAAGAGGAGGACTTAAGGAGCAAATTCACCTGTTTGGGAGACAATTAAATAATACTCTTATTGGTATTTGTAGTTTATACTGTACTTTCATGTATTTTATTTAATGGGAGTACAGAAGTTAAAGATGAATGTGTAGTCTCCATGGACAGAGGCGATGAGAAAGGAATCAGAGCCCTGTGTTTTCACCTAATTAGAATGTGGTTCCTGAGGAATAAAGACCTTACTGAGCCATACTGGATAGGCAGGGGAGAGCAGTGGCTAGGGATGCAGACTCCGGGGCCTGACTGCCTGTGCTCAAACCCCGTCTGATTCACTAGCTGTGTGGCCAACCTTAGTCAAGTTACCTAACTTCTCTGTGCCTCAGTTTCCACCTTATGTTAATAGGAACAGTAGTAATAGTGACCTCATAGCATTGATATGAGTTAGCATATGCAAAAGAGCTAGAACAGTGCCTGGCATACATAATAAATTTCTCAGTATGGGTTAGCAATTAACCAAGGGATCAGCAGTTCTACAAATGCACCAGAAACCTCTTTTGGGAGGACACATGGCTCTGGTCTTAACCAGTTCTCCTGACTGTGATATGTCTTTACCTCAGGAATGTCATATGAGGTCCCAGACAAGGGAAAGCACAATATTAAACAAATGATGACAGAGGGTCTTCAACCAAGTTTTCACTTCCTCTGACAATCCAATTCCATCATCCCATCAGTCTAATGGTTATTCTATTTAATTTGCATGGCTGCTTTTCCTTCCAACTTTTAATCAGTTATAAACTATAGGTAAGGTTATGAGCTGGTGATTCCTATAAATTATCAAATGTTTTCATAAGAACAAAGCATCATAAATAATATTCATAGTCAGAATCTCAAAGCTTCCTACTTTTCACCTTGTACTTTGTATTCACAATCCTTGCTCTTGGTTACACCCTGGCCTATTTCTGAACTCTCTCTCTCTGCTTTACCAAGCTTCCTCCCACCCCTTCCATCTGGCACTCACAATACCCCCTCACCTCTCCTTCCACCTCTTTCCAGTCAACTCACTGCTTGGTACAAGTGGATAGAAGCTTTTAAAGGTTTTAGGAAAAGTTCCCAAGGGCAGTGAAATAATTTTTCTGTAAGCAGAGCTGATACTAAATGCATTGTAATGGAGGTAAACTTTAGAATACCTAAGAAAAAAAGGATTATTTAAAATAGAGAATGATTTTTTAAAAATAATTTTCAGGAGTGTTGTGAAATAAATTAAAGATTTTCAAGGTGTTACAGAGCCACAGCACATGATAAGAATGCCTGTAATTACTAGGAAATAAAATACGAGAATTTTTTTTTTATTTTCTTCCAAATACAAATTCAATGATGTGCTTTGAATCAGTAGATGAGAACACTCCAGTTGCAAAGATGCTATGAAAAATGGTAATCCCTAGGGTCTTTACGAATTAATCCTTACCTGACGCATGCTCTTGCATGCTTAGTGTAAATTATCCTTTGTAAAATTATACTGAGAATAACAGGAAATGTAGCTTGTTACTAGGTTAACAAACAGTAGATTAATAGCATTTCATGTCAGCCATAGATAACTAAAAAGTCAAAAGCACAAATATACATTTATTAAGAATTCATAAAACATCTTCAAATAGAGGGAGCCAACCAAGTTCTGTCCTTCATATTTTAGAAAATACTGGTGATTGTCTCAATAATTTCAAAGGGCAGAAGTCTCACCAAAACAACTGAATAATGTAAATATATCTTTGTAATTCTTCATTTTCTAGTTTGAAATTGGAAAAAAAAAAACTCATAAGAAGAAAAACACAGTCTCCTGCAACAATCTGAGTTACTAATGAGTCCATTGCTTCCTCAATTGCATACAATATCTAGACAAATGCTTCAGCCAGCACTGTTTAGTGACATCAGCTCACATTGCAATATATTCTCTGATGTGTATAATAAATTACAAATACTTAATAATTTATCATGGTTGCTTTGAAAGCATCACACAGCACTTAGCATCTAACTCAAAATAACTATTGACCTCACAACAAATTCCAAAGCCCTCATTTTTATACTCACTTTGCTAACTAATATTCCTTTCTTCTTTAATTTCTCCTCTAAATTTTGAAATAGCATCATAATTAGAAAAAAAAAACTTAAAGGTTATCTAGGGCCAACTCTCCCAATGTACGAATTTCACCAGCATCTCCAATGGATGGCTATAAACCATTTTCCTATTTTCCTCAGCACTGTTTGTTTGTTTGTTGGTAAATTAACTACTTTAGTTTGCCTTTGCTGTGAGCCTTTCCTTAAGAATCTATTACGTTCATTGCAACATTTGGATATTTATTTTAAGGGCAATGGAAACAAAAATACGTAAAGGCTAACACTGTTCAATGCCCAGAGTAAGAAAGTAAGAAAGGTCAATGAACAAATTGTTTATTTTGAGTTAATATCAAATAAAGGGTGTATTTTTAGCTGACAAATTAAAGCTGAAGTTGGCTATACAAAGAGAAAATCACAGATAAATGAATAAAGAATTAACATAGTATTAGTTATTAAAGAAACCTTGAGTAAATTCACTGTTGGTCAACATGCAGAATTCTGTGGAAGAATTATAAAGAAAAGGCATGGTGTTCACCCTTGAAGATTATACAATCTAGTTAGGGAAAGTAAACAGGTATACATATTAAAGCACAATATTGAATTTAAAGCCTATCATATAAATAACATACAAAAATGCTTGAAGACTTGGAATAAAATTTAATGAATTGAGTTAATCAAAGAAGACTTTCTTTGAGAGGCATTTGTCTTACAAATTAGGATATATAAAAAAATGAATAATAATGCTGTATGTCCAGGCAGGAGTGAATATTACCAGGTCGTATAAAGAAGAAAAATTCGTAAGGTCTCTCGGAAATGAATCTGTACAATTCAGATTGGGCAAGCAAGGAGAGACAGAGATGGAATCCCTCAAATGTTTGACTAAGACCCGACTGGCTACAAAATGAAATAGAGAAGAAGAGTTCAGATTGTGGAATTACACAATATCAAGAAGCCATAAGTTAAAAGAGCTGTCAGAGTTCTGTTGGCTGGAGCCCCTACCGCTGTCCAGGAAAGGCTAAAACCAGGATGAGGGTGACTCTAATGGTGAACAGCCCAAGATTCTTGTCCTATGCGCTGTGACCTCTCAGAAAGACCCATCCTCTCATGGTTGCCAGGATGAGGCCTTCAGAATCCCAAGCACAGCTGCAATGTGGATCAACCCCCAGAAGGATGCAACGAATGGAAACACAATTCTCTACCTCTTCTCTTGAATGCATCTTGAAACGGACAGGCTTCAAACAAAACGACAGAAAGTAGAGGGATCATTTAGGTTGTATACAATCGTGTAGATGTGAAGAGCAAGGCAGGCAAATAGTGCATCTTGGAAAGAGCCAAGAGCATAGAGATTAATGATTGGATGGAGGTTATCTGGAAATTTCCTCTAGCCAGGTAAAAGCTGAATACACCAAGCTCTGTGACTTGGGCCACTCTCCCTTCTGTTCCCACTTCACTGGCTACTTTTAAGTTTTCTCCATATGGCCTTCTCTGAATCCACATCCTTTACTGCTTCCCATTAGTTTCTCACAGCATCCAGTGTTCTTCCTTCTTTGTGCTACTTTCTTTGCACAATTTACAGGTTGATAACTCTGTGCACGCTGGTTGATTACGCAAGAGGACAGTACAGAAGTCATGGCTCTGTGCTATGGAGAGAGATGCTAGTGTTCAAATCTTGGTTCCAACACTTCCTAGTTATCAATAAATATATTCCATGCCTCATAATGTCACTATAAAGACTACGAGTTAGTACATGTGAAGGAGGAAGAAAAATGCCTGGCATGTAGTAAGTAAGTGCTCAATAAATATGGGGTAACATCCACTGGATCCATGAGAGCAGAAGCCCTATCCATTTTATTCTCCACCACCTTTCTGGGTCATAGCACAGTGTTTGAGAAGTATCAGGGCATAATGAATACATGTGGAATGAGTGCATAAATAATCACTCCATACTTTGCTACTCACTAAGCCTTTGATACATGTGTTGATACAGGTCTTCTCTGTCTGCCTATTCTCCAAGTACTAGGGGCAAGACCATTCCTTTTGTATGCCTTGCACAACTGCTCAGATGACCTTATTTAAACTTAGCTAGGTACTTTCCCAATACTTATGTAGTCAAATTTAGAGAAAGGTGGGTGGAGAAAAAATCCCCCAGAGTTCTCAACTATGCTATCAAAATGCTTTTAGATTATAAAATATATATAAGAATATATGATTCAAATATATATTTAAGAAAGACAAAGATATGGTTTGTTCCTCTAACTTATCAATTAAGAGTCTTTTGGCCACAAAATGTAATTATTTAGCCCACTCTAAATCATTCATAAAAATGTTTAGTGATAGCTCTCTACAGCATGTTTATGACTTTTTAAAATTGATTTTAATAATGGTACACACAGAGGTTAAACCACAGAGTTAAAAATGAATATACTTGTAATTTCTAGGCCAGAGAAAGCAGCAATACAAAAAAATTTGAAAGGTAAATGAATAAAATATACCTTCAAATTACTGGAGATATTTAAGTCACAGAACCATTAGATAGTATGAGGTTACACTTAAGGGTCAGAGATAGAAATCTAAGGTTCTTTGTGACTGTAGTTAGGGTCAGGGGAGAGGCAATATACATTTACATGGGTCAAACAAGGCAATGGAAGCAACTAGAATTGCTGGTTGGACTGGAACTATAAAAAGGTAATCTTTTCTGTAATATGATTTCTAGGCTTCTGAGACAGACTTCCCCTTCAAAAACAACATCCCTTAGCACAAATTCCAACAGTTAGAGCTCAATTTATTCGACTAAGAAACTATGCATTTCTCAGACTATAATACTTTGACTCCCTGGAGGTTTGGAGTCATGTGCCTAAAGATTGTGCAAAGCCACAGGATAAACATGGCTTATTTTCCTATAAATTAAGTTTTTCTTGAAGATTAGAAGCAGAGTGAGACTGAGTATTTTAACCGGTAGTAATTTAAATAATTTATTTAAGCAAGTGCATAACTGCTGTTGAATGTAAAATTTGCAAGCATTTTTTAAAAACAAAGCATGAAACTACAAAGAAGCATGTTGTTTGTGGTAGATCACTTTAAGCTACCCAGAAGTTTAGACTGAGGACGTAGACTTTGATGGCAAAGATTCTGAAAGAAGAGGGAAAGGAAGAGAAGGGCACATAGGCAAAGTTCATTATTTGGCTGAGACCCAGAACTGCTCAGAAGCAAGATAGTGCAAACAGCAAAGGTGGTAGAGTCTGGGAGACTCAAACATACCAGAACCAGCAACCCTCAACACCCAAGCATAAAGGCAGCAACTTCAGCTGACAAACACTAGCAGAGTACATTATTAGAGCCAAGAAGATGCTATGTGGGCATGGGGAAAAGAGCAACAATTTTAAGGTTGGGATGGGACAAGGGCCAGAGCATCAGAACTGCAGCTACTTGTTGATCCTGCTAATGGAGAGGAAGGCAAAGGCACATGCATGCACACTCACACAGGCTCAGAAATGAACTTTGACAATTGTGTGTTAGGGATGATGACAGAGTTCAACCAGGATAACAAGGAAATTGCTTGTAGGTGTCCAGATGAATGTACCATATCGGAAAACAACATATTGTATATGTATATCTTTCTACTATATTTCCCAATCCTACTCACTTTTCCAGATGTGACGACTCTTCTGTGTTTTCCTTCTTCTCTCATTTTAAACAAACCTCATTCCCCAGTGTAAACTTGGACAGCAGTTTTGTCTACAGATTCAGTGTTTTCAGGGACAACATAGACTTGGACTGGGCAAGCTGGTCACCCAGTTCATCGTCTTTACATCTTCACCCACCAAGATAAGTAAGCTTGCTTTCAGGCACACATCACTGCTACCAAGCCTGAATTACTCCACCTGGGCTGGTGACAATGTCAGTATTAAGAAAAGATGAAAACCATCTAAATCATTCTGCTTGGAATTAGTTATAACCACACCTTTCCAGACACACAGATATATTTCTGTGATGGAATTATAATGTGGTTGGCTGAAAGGAACTCAAAAAATGATGGATATTTTAACTTAAAACGTTTGATTGCTTGTCCCATGATATTTTTTCTTAAAACTCAATTCACATTGTATTTGTAAGAACACAGGGAGAGAGCTGAATGAGTAACAGGACCAAGAGGACATTTTTCTTTCCTATCACTTTTCATGATGGATAGGCTCCTTAAGCAGGAGAAAGTGTTTAAGGGCCTGCCAGGAGTCCAGTCATGCTTTAATCTCATTTTATATTCAGTCAGCAGGATTGTGGTAGAGACTATCTGACCTCTCAGTATCCACTCTTCACTCTCCCTTTCAGCAGTAGAATCCCCTGAATTTCATTTGAGTACATGGCTATCCTCCTAGAGAATATACCTCCCTATTTCCCCCTGCCTTCTTTGTACCTAGGTGTGGCTAAAGGACACAGTTTTGGCCAATAAGGTGTAACTAGGAAGAATGTATGTAACTTTCAGCTCATGTTTTCATAAGGACATTGTTCACCCTCCACTTTGTCTCCTAGTCTCCCCTCTCCTGCAGATGGGAAAGTGAGCATGATAGTATGAGCCAGTTCAGAGCTGCAGTTGGGAGCGAATTCTGAGAACTCAGCAGAATCTCTTGTCAATGTTGTAGAGCAGAAGTGCTGACCCATCCTGGGCTTCCTACCTACCTTGAGACCATTAGGCAAAAAAGAAATAAACTTTAGCTTATTTCAGCTACTCACATAAGTCTCTATTACAGCAGCTTAGCCCATATTCTAATATAGAGTTGCTACCTACAACTGGGCATTGCCAGAACAAAACCAAAAATACCTGGCAGTGCCTTAGAGACCAGGTCACAGGTCCACACTAATGGCTGGAAAGCTGGTGTCCCCTGTTAGAAAAGCCAACGGCTTCTGTGTCCCAAGCAGGAAGGTAAGATTGTTGCTCAGAGCCTACTTCAAGAGCCTCCTGTAGAGTGTCCTCCCAGGCCACACAATGGGAGCATGTTCAGCTGCAAACATTCAGATGGGGCAGGCCTAGCTTTCCCATTCAAACCTATTGCTTCAGATGACAGGGCAGAAGCCCTTAAACTAAGGGAGAGAGTTAGGAGGGGCTGTGCAATGAAACCAATAAATAAAAAGGTGGAATCTGTAAGCTTAGAAACTGTAGCCAAAGGTTGCTTTAATATGGAATGGACTGGAAGCAAATAGACTGGAATTTTTTGGGATATTACATTGTCAAAGAAGAAAAAAGCCTGGCTGACAAAGCCAGTGATTTCTCAGTCACTACACTAAATCTAAGGTCCCCAGATAGGGGCCACTAAAGATAATGGACAGGGAGTCATACACAGAGAGCAAGTCGGGAATGGCCAAGAATACCTTACAAGGACTGCCAAGCAGTTCCTGCCCAGCAAAATGTGATAACTCAAAAAAAAGGTGATAACTCCTACCACATAGACTCTCCTGTGTGCTTCCTATTCTTCCCCTTTCCAGATGGGGATTTGATAGCAGATAATCATCTTCTAGTTCAGAGGTCACTGGAGCCACATCAGACCTCACTGAGAGACCTGAACATCTCCCTGAGACTCTAAACTCTCAGCAGGGTTCAGTAAATGGGGGAAAAAAAATTTTAAATTATAAAATTAAGGAATTTTTCTTCCTTTTCAATAGTTCAGCAGTAATAAGAGGTCACTTGATCTATTCAAGAAGAAATCCCATAAAGAAAAGGTAACTCACTTGAGAAATAAATGGTTACATGCTCAAACGTTTAGCAACAAATATAAGAAAAGATAATCACATAGTAAAGAGGTAGTTAACCATAGTGTTTAAGAGCTCTGATCCTGAAGATAGATCGGTGATATATCCCAATTCCCCAGTTACTAGTTACCTGACCTTGAGCTGCTTACCTAGTCTCTCTAAGCCTCAACTGTCACTGCTTCAGAGATTTAACATGGAATAAATGAGATAATGAACAAAACACTTGGGGCAATGCCCAGTTCATAGTATGATATCTTTGTTTTTGTCTTTTTTTCCCCTGCCGCCAGGACTGTGAGATTTTTATTATTTTGTTTTGTTTTGTTTTCAGCCACAATAAGATTTCAGTGAATACTGTTCAAAATCATTACCACCTGATTATGAAAAGCTCACTGTCAGAAGACAGGCATCTTAACCTTCAATCTTCTATAAGACTGACTTCTTTCTTGGGTTGGCAAGCCACAAATGCCCAATGTCTTGGGTTTTAAGTAAAAACAGCAATTTGATAAAAAAAATTCATTCATTTACCAGGTGTGTTGATACCTTAGCATGAAATGCACAACCAATGTGGTAAAGTAAATACACTGAAAAAAATCATATTAACTTTTTTTTAAAAAAACACAGCTTCTACATTTGAGAAGCCAATTCCCATTTCCCCATGTTGAGTCCACCTAAATAAGAATGGTAAGTCTTTAACTATCATTCCCTAATTGAGTGATATTGGGCAAGTCTCCAAACATCTTTGAGGCTAGATTTCTTCATCTATAATATAAAAACACTAATATCTCCCTCATGGATTGCTATTAATATTAAATGAGAAAATAAATTCATGTAAGGTGCTTACTACAATGCCTGGAGACAGCAAATATTCAGAAAATGGACAAAGGAAGCGTGATTACTGGTATAGCTGTTATTACATAAAACACTAAAATACTCTCATCATAAGAAAACGGTGCCTGCATGCGTTTAAGACCCACTGGTTGGAGGGCCCATGCTTTATGCCATTTATCTCATCACACTGATAGGCTGCAGTGACCACCCAAATACATTCTCTCCTGATATCCATCAATACCAAACGTCATTTTTGCAAAGCTGGTGTCCAGGGATGGGATAAATTTGTGCATTATATACTTCCCCCACTCAAGCTAAATAAGTTACCTGAGATTGTATCCATAATGTTATTTCTTATTAGCACCACATTCTACCCAACTAAGCTGACAACTCCAGGCTTGGCTAAGTAATAATCACAGCAGTGGTTGTCACCCAGTAACCTCCACAACTTAATGATTTCGCAAAACTAAAATTAAGTTTGCAGAGAAAATGGTCTCTTAGCCTTCAGGGAGCTGATCAGGATAATTAGTATCATCATCGGCCAATCCAATATCGAGGGTGGATCAGGGGCCTTTCTCTTTCATGGAGACGAACCTGAACATGAACATGTAACATGGAGATGAACCTGAAATTTAAAAACATGCTCGAAACTGAAGGGAAAAATGAGCCTTTTCTTTTCTGGATTAAAATAGAACCTTTCCTCCTCCACCTGTACTGATTCCTCATCCCATTTCTATCAGGGCAGAAGATATTTAGCATCTCTTCTTTTAATCCATTGTTTTATCTTTATTTTTAAAACAATCAGTTGGCCCAGGCTAACATGTTTAGAGCATTTCTTCTTGCAGGTTTCTGATTATAGTCTGACCCAGTTTCCTAAGTTGATTTTTCTCAGCTGTGGAGCTGCTTGCTGAGTGACTTCTCAATTCTTCTGCTTCCATTCCCTATGCCATATTCCCTGGGATCATCTCAGCTGCATCTGGTGGGCACTTCCGGACACTCCATGGAATGGTCCATATTGCCACCCTTCTTCACCGGGGACCCAGAGGAGTATGTAAGCCCAAGTCACACTGCTCAGTGGTGGCAGAACTAAGACCAGAATCCATCAACTTTGCTATTACCATGCAGACAAGGGCCCTTCATCCTCTATCAACCAAAAAAAAAAAAAAGAATTAAAGAAAAATTCCCACTTGAAGTGCTCTACTGGTGGCCTCATATAGGCACAGTATTCCAGGACTCCTAGTTATGCTGTCATATCTCTTGTGAAGTTTTGGCTGTCTTCTATGATTGTCATTTTGGGTCAATTTTTTTTTTTTTTTTACGTTCTTTCTCTTCCTGTGTGGATGCTTTCAACTTTGTCCAGTTGGATTGTTTGCTACTTGGCCAGTGGTCCCAGCTAAGTGCCCAGCCTAGAACCAGTGCCCACTGTGGAAGCATTGCAGGTTACATTATTGAAAAGGGACCCTGTATATCATTATTTGCTAGCTAAGCCAGTTTTCTGGTTATTTGTTAGCAACCTACTTTCACACAAAGGCAATGATAATGAGGCACAGAGTTTTACACACTTTAGTTCATCATCAGGTTTTATGTGGGACTGTGATTTATGTTCAAATCCTACCTATCCATCCAAAATGAGCTCATTTGTCCTCTGCTCCACTGAGCCTTCCCTTACCCGTCACTCTTACCTCCTCCTCTGAACAGGCATGGTGCTTCTTAAATCTCCCACGACAATTACTTTCAACCACGTATGAAAATGGTTCAGCTCGTGTTTTGTTTGCCTACTCATCCATAAGCCCTTTGAGAACATTCTTCACCCTGCTTCTTTTGTGGAGCCTTCGCAGCTCCACTCTGCACTGCCTTTTCCACGTGCTCAGGAAACACTGGGCCAGGGGACACACAATACATCCAGTGGATCTCTTCAACCTCAGAAGGAACAATTCTAATGCTTCACTTTCTGAAACAGAATCTTACTATAATCAAAGCAAAATAAAGCCCTTCCTAGAAATAAACCAAATTATATTTAGTTGAATCTCTTCCATTAGCAGGACAAGTTCATGTCATTTTAAAGAGTTAATTTTTACTTCTAGAAAAATGGTAAAGATAATATTCAAATGCAACAGTGGTTGCAGAAGCTATAAATTCAAAAGTTTCATAGATTTATAATCAATATTAAAAACAAAAATCACATATACCTTGAAACAGTTTATTTAAAAAAAAGTATGTTGGCAAGTCCTTCCACTCTGTAAATATTTGAGAGAATTAAGTAAAACCTGTTAACCTCATGAATTGTTTTCTGGTTAGTGAATTTAAGAAGGTGATTTCTCCAGACTTTTTAAAATTTTCAGGCTGAAAAACTGCTCTCTGGATGGCTTGATTACATTAGCAAACAACTCTCCAAGTATTCACACTTCCAATAAAGTAATAGTATGGAATTCCATCGTTACTATATTGAGAATCTATTTTTTTCTATTGCCAAAATTTCCTGATAATAAATTAGTCACCATGTGGTCCAAGACAACCACCTTATAGGCCTATATGCTATTATTTTTTCCATTCTGCATGTCTTTTGTCCTCCCTTTCTTATATCATTTCCCCATTGCAGACTGCAAAAGTTGCTGGAGGGCTGAGACCGTATTGCCAATAATTCATTATAATTGGAATCAGTGGGTGCTTAAACACTCATTACCTGACAGGGAACAACGCAATAACAAACTCAATTTGGAGGTCAGTGCTAACAAGGCCAAGGTCCTGGGCCTGACATGGGTGGACAATTGCTCTGCTCCATAACAATAAACCCAATTCCTTGGTCTGTGCTCATGCAGCATGCAGCGGGGAAGTGCAGACCACGAGGAGTATGTGAATGTTCTGGTTCAAGTCTCCGACACAATCAGGGTTGGAGGAATACAGAAGCATTAAGGTATGGTCCAGGTCAAAAACAGGTGTAGTGACAGGACTCACTGGTTCTCACCTTTGCTTCCTTTACTCAGACACCCAAGTGAGGGCCACACTTCCATCTGTAGCACAGGCTCATGAGCACTGTTCATCAAACAGCGAATAAGTACAATCTCACTGGGCAGATTAAGGGGGAATATAACCATCATTCTGTGGTGGCGTATGTTGAAAATAGGACCCTGACTGATACTGATATCCAATACTGAGTTGAAATTCAGTCAAGTGGAACAATGCATATAAATCACTTGGGGATCTTATGTAAATTTTGATTCAATAGGTTGCAGGTGAGACCTGAGATTCTGCATTTCTAATAAGCTCCCAAGTGATCCAAAGCTGCTGGGTCTTTGGACTGAAATTTGAATAGTGAGATTCTAGAGTTTCTCAGACTGCCATGTGTATGGGCATCCTGAACTCATGAGACTGAGTGATCAAGAAAGGTTTGAAGAAACTGACAAATTACTGTCGGCCAGAATCACCAAGTTTTCAGGAATCCAGAGATCAGATCAGACACAATCACTCAGAATTTGGTCTCAAACAGTGCTCAGGGCTTCTGAGATGGGTATTCCTTTCTCTCCACTTCCCAGAGCAGGCAGCCAGGGATTGTGGGATACAGGGAAGAGGACTGATCTTGCGGCACAGGCAGACAAAAGCTGCAAATGATGCTGAAGCAACAGGTGTGGTGGGCACTGACAGGAGGCAAGGGAGTAAAAGATCCTCAAATCTCAGATCCCTGTTATAAGGGTAAGATCAAAGGTTGCCACAACCTTTGGATCCCTTTATACGAAAGTTATTATACGTTTGAGGCCTTGTGGGCAATCTGCTCCATCTCAAATACATTAAATCCTTGGCCCAAACTCCATTTGACTTTAACAGGGTAGAATAGCTCTAGAGGTAATTCAAGGTGAAATCTTATCCATTTTTCCCTCATTCTAGTTGAGGTCGTATATGTCCAAGGTGGCGAGGCAGCTGAAATTAGACCTATAGAGTCATGTTCACAGAACAAGTGTTGCAAATGGCTGTGAGTCAGCCATGAGCTCAATTGAGAATAAACAGATAGACAAATTTACATTCATTTATGGATTGATTTAGACATTTGTCAAACATTTGCCATAAGAGCTTTTCACGTGTCTAAGGAAGGCATATTCTTAATATTTTTCTTTCTAAAGGACTCATGTCACACGAGTTTGATGAAAGTTTAAATATAAAGTGCCTGAGCTAAAAATGTATATTAATATTTTCTGTATCTTTCCAGATAGCTCAGCTGTCCTGTGCTAAGTCTATTAACATGCAAATAAAACTGAGGTCCTTAGATCAGTACTGTACCCAAGAGACACTAATAGTACCCATCAAAATCACAAATGTAGACATTAAGCCTCTCCAGAGAACTCCCAGCAACATGAGAGACTAAGCTGACATGGGTGTTCCTCTAACTACCAACACTAGAGAACTGGATCAAATGTAACCAAAATAAATATTTTCATGTAATCTGAACTTAAGATAAAGAGAGGAGATTCTCACAAGCCATGATTAAATAGAGAAGTAAAAGTCAGGGGTGTGAGCTGGACCTGGGCTGTATATGGCATCCCAAAGGTATATTATTCAAGAAAATGGGCCCTAGAGGCTGGGCCTGGAGTCCTGGCCTTGGGTCATGGCCTAGCAAAAAACTGTAACTGGACACTTGGACTACAAAGTCTACCCAGGTGTCCAATCCAAGAGAGGACTGGAAAAACCCCACCCCAACCCAGGGAGCTGAAGCAGAGCTAATTTTCCACCCTAAATACACAAATCAGTAAAGATGTTAAAACAGTAGTAAGAAACAAATTTAGAAGTGAGATTTGACAGGATGCATCTTAAACTCAGACTGTTCCAGAAAATAAAAAATAAAAAATTAGACAAATTTTTTATTAAGATCTTAATGTACAAAAGATAGCATGAACAAAGCTAAAAGATAAACCATAGACTAAAAGAGAATAAGTGAATGTAAATGAGACACAGAGAATTACTATCAAAAATACACAAAGGGCTTATAAAAATCAGTAAGGAAAAGCAAAAAAATCCCACAGAAAAATGAACAAAGTATATGTATTGATATTTCACTGAAAATAATATTAATTCCAATAAGTATATGAGAAAATGTTCAATTTCAATAATAGAAAAATACAAAATGACCAGTATGATACTATTTCACATACATCAGGTTGAAGAGTAGTAAGGAGTTGGATATTAACTGTGAGTTAAGATACAGGGAAATTTTATTCCTTGCTGGTGGACAAGAAAGTTGGTACCAATCCTTTGGGGGAACAAATCAGAAATATCTAATAAAGATGAAGACGCACAGGCCCTAAAATCAATAAATTACACATGCAGGTTTCTACCCTAGAGAAAGTCTCACACATGGGAGACATAGCAAGGATGTTCCCTGCAGAAAATTTTGTAATGGCAAAATATAGAAAACCTAGATGTTCATAAACAAGGAGCAATTAATAAATAAATGTTGATATATTCCATTTATGGTATTTTGCTTCTTTATAAAGGGAAAATATCTGATGCAATTATGTTATAAATATTCCAGTTACTCAACCAGGGTGATAGGCATATAAGTTTTTATTTTATTTTTCTGTGTTTTATATTTATATATAAAACATATATATATGTAATTATTTTTTAAAAAAATACAAGGTCTCACTCTGTCACCCAGGTTGTGGTGCAGTGGCATGATCATAACTCACTGTAACCTTGATCTCCTGAGCTCATGTGATCCTCCCACCTCAGCCTCCCAAGTAGCTATGGCTACAGGCACGCACAAGCTCGGCTAATTTTTAAATTTTCTGTAGAGATGGGGTCTCTCTATGTTGCTTATGCTGGTCTTGAACTCCTAGCCTCAAGTGATCCTCTCACATCAGCCTCCCAAAGCACTGGAATTACAGGAGTGAGCCACCACTCCCAGTTCATAATTTTTAAATTGTTTTATACAGGTTGAGCTTCCCTAATCTAAAAATTTGAAATCTGAAATGCTCCAAAATTCAATACTTTTTGAGCACAGACATGATGCCATAAGTGAAAAATTCTAAACCTGGCCTCATGTGACAGGTCACAGTCAAAATGCAGTCAACACTTTGTATCATGCACAAAATTATTTTAAAATAGTGTATAAAATTACCTTCGGGCTATATGTATAAAGTGTTATGAAACATAAATGAATTTTGTGTTTAGACTTGTATCCCATACCTAAGATATGTCATATGTATTTGCAAATATTCCAAAATTTGAAAAAATCTGAAATCTGAAATCTAAAATGCTTCTGCTCCTCAAGCATTTCAGATAAGGATGATCAACCTATAATTAACATTTAAATAAAATATAAAGGTTATTCAGAGTGATACATATTGTCAAGAGAGGAGATATATCCACATCCCGATGTGTAGATATACACATAAAGGCTTGAAAGAATACAAAGAATTGTAAATATTGTAACTTTGGGAAGAAAGTAGAATGGTAGAAGGTCAAAGGGGAATATTTCTGAGTTGTTCACGTATTTATGAATATATACACATGTGTTGTAGCAGACTGATTGCATTGAGGCCTCAATTGAAGTCCTTTCTATATCCATACCCTTTCCCCTGTAATTCTGTAGTCTTCTTTCTGACTCTGACTGGGCCTGTGACTTGGTTTGGTCTGTAGAATGCAAATGAAATGATGATGTACCAGATACAAGGCTGGGTCTCAAGAGGCTGGTGGGCTTCTTCTCAATCCCCATCTTGCTCAGTTGGACTTAAATACTCTTGGTAAATGCTGGACTAGCCTGCTAAAGAATGATAAACCATGTGGAAGAGAGGCTAGTTATCCTGGCCAAAGCTATTCTACACCAACCAACAGACAGTTAATTCTGAAATATACAAGAGCTCCCAGTCATGATCCAGAGATCTATCTACCTGACCCACAGTGACTGCAGATCCAAGCTGAGACCAGAAGAAATGTCCAGCAGACCTACAAATTCATGAGCAATAGTAAACGCTTATTGTGTTAAGCTACTGAGTTTCAGGGTGGTTTTGTTATGCCTTAATAGATAACTGATACATACATGCATCATATGTAAATGATGTTTAAGAGTGGGAAAAAGGTTCATCCATTCTAGTAGAGGTGACTTGCTGATTTACACCTAGACACAACAAGTAACAACTCCAAGCCTCTATGATTAATGTCATCACTAGGGTTTGACATCAGAGCTTGCTCCATTTTGCCCATGCACTATCCAGTTTCTTATCTAGAAGATGTTTACTTCATCTTCCATGAAGCTGGAGCCCCATCAACTGAGACTTACGTGGAATTTTTTAGCATATCTTCTAGTATGGTGCGTCATTTCAAGTACCCTTCACGGGGCTTCATATGCCTTTCATTTGCCCATTGCAATGCTTCTCTAACTTATGTTAAAAAAAAGAAAAAACAACAAATTGTTCATAAACTCATGCTTCATTTAGCAGTAAAGTCCAACACAATATGAACAGAAAGAAAAATCGAAGGTGTCTAACGCATCATTAAGTCTTCTCCAAACTGAGTCAGTGGTGAAACAGAAGGTTGGAGAGTAACATTAATACTTTGCCCTTGTACATGTTATCAGACAATATTATCAGACATTGTGAGTTACAAAGATCTAGTGCTTGGTGTGGCAGAAGGGCACAATGCTGAGAATCCAAGGGCTGCACTCTGCTTCAGACTAGTGCTATGACTTTGATCAAGATGCTTAAACTCTTCAAGTGTTAATTTTTATACATACATGAGTGAAATAAAGAGGCCAGATGACTTACCTCTTAGGTATCTCCCAATTTTAACATTCAAAGATACCGTGATAGTAAAACAAGCTCCGAGGCCTTCCTATTATAAAAGCAACCTTTTCAGCCCACTTTTGTCTCCATAGATTTTTGGTACCCTTTCTCTCAGTTCAAATCACTCATTTGAAAAACTTGGACTGAAATGAAAATTTTAGCCAAAAGCAAGCTAACAAGTACTTGCCATCAGAAACTCTTTAATATCTCATTGATAAATGGGCTAATTGTCCTCTGAGGATGAGACATTAGAGATTGTGGTCAATATCTTCATCTCACTGATGAGGAAACCAAGGCCCTGAAAGGTTCTGTAATTTATCAAATGTCATATAGTGCCTTGGCAGGTAGGGTAAGTGCTACTTTTATGTTTTCTGATTCCCGGTTCATCCATTAATCCATTTGAATAAGATTTACAGAACACTTACCAGGCACTATGATAGGCACTAGAGACATAAGGAATACTAAGACAAACTCATTGTCCTCACGGATCTCACAATCTGGGGGAAATGAAAGATAAGGTGACAGTTGTCAAACCACGTCCCACATGTTAAGGCAGAGTTATTGATGGGATGCTTTGAGAACCCAGAGGAACCCAGAAAACAGCTCACTCTGCTTGAAGAAACAGAGAAAGTTTCATCAAGGAGGAGACAATTGAGCTGAATTCTGAAAAATAAGGAGTTTTTAAGGTATATAGGGCATGGGAGGAAAGGTCAGAGAACACAGCATATGCAAAGGCATTTAAACACACACCCACACACACACACACACACACACACACACACACACATTTGGGAAACTAAGCAGTGGGATAAGCTTAAACTTAAGAAGCAGGTTGGGAATGTCAGGAGACAGAAAGGAAGAAATAAGGAAGAATAGACTTTGTCAAGGAAAGTACTTTTGACTTTTGGCTAATGAGATGAGAAATGAGCCACTAAAAAACAGGTAAGGGGCACGGTTATCCTTGCTTTCAATAAAGAGCATGTACCTAAAAAAAAAAAAAAGGAGACATAGAGGGGAAGGGCATGCCTCTAATTCTTACTTGGGTGAGGCAAAGACATAAAATGTAACCAAAATGTTTGTACCCTCATAATATCCTGCAATAAAAATAAATAAAAATAAATAAATAAATAAATAAAAGAGGAGACAAAGACACAGTTAATGATTTAGAGAAAAGAATGATTAGGAAAGAAATGAGAGCAGCAGGAGCTAGTTCATGCTGACTGTTCTTTCCACTAGTCTCTGCTGGATTTGCTTCCCTTCAGGCTCGGAGTGTCATTCACCATCCTTAACCCCATCCCAGGGGGAAGGCACTGGAGATGCTCAGGATCTCAGAGGGACCAGCCTGGGACCAGAGCCCAATGATGCCCACAGCTGACTCAGGCTCTGGTGGTCCCAGGAGAAGTATGATCTCAGGGAATCCCAGAGACCCACAGCAAGACTCAACCACAGGTGACATCAAGGTGGTAAAGAGTCTGGCAGACCTGGGTGAAGCCTCAGCAGGTGGTTTGTTAACTTAATAACTGTGACTTCAATAAGATTATTTTGCTTCTCCAAGCCTCAGGGTCCTCATCTATAACATTGAAATAACAATAACACTTACCTCTTATCATAGGTATATTAAGTGAAATGATACACATGAGCCACTTGGTACAGGTCCTGCCACATGGCAAGCACTCAATAACCCATAATTATGATTGTTAACATTTAGCATCATGCAATCAAGCACCTTGCCTATTTCTAAAAAAGCTTGGAACCTGAGACATGGTCCTAGGACACTCTTCAGCATGTCAATCCCTGTTTTCCCCCTCTAGAGACCTCAGAGACTACATATAACATTTAAAGGCCTCACCTCTGCTCCATAGCAGTGTTTCTTACATTCTTATGAAGCAAATTGAGACTAAGATTAATTTTAAAAAATTAGATCTACTATTAGAGTGGCTAATAAAAATTTTTTAAATGATTTTCTTCCTTCTACCTCCAAGAAGATCCTCTTTTAAAAGATGCAAAGAGTACTATAATCAAAATATATATTACAGGTTTATGTTTTATATGGAAAAATCAGTATGCCTACCTCTATTCCCTCTACTTCATGGTAGTTTTGTGAGCTAAGAATTGAGGTTAAGAATGCATCTTTAGATGGAAACTTTGCTGAATTTTCATCCACTCACTCTTGCCTTCATGAGTTAAAAAATAAAAATAAAGCTAAATCTTTTACATCGCTGGAAATTTTCATAAGTCTCAGGACCATATGAAATTTTGTCAATATTAAGAGACCAGCAATACTTCTTGCATACTGGATCCAAAGGCATGAGAAAGGGTGAGAAGGAGGAAGGGAACAGAGACCTTTGGAGCACTTCTACCTGACTAGTTCTTCTTCAAACCTGTGAAACTTTACTTATGATTTCTAAACACCAAGGTCATGATGAAAATGCTTCCTTTAGAACCTCAGTGTTAAAGGAAGCCTGGAGGCTCCTGTCGAGCATTTTAGATCAAAGATGTAGGTCTGAAGTCGAGGTTAATTCCCTCACTTTGCGTGTACTGTAAAAAGGAACATCACAGACAAAAGTTTAAAAACAAGGGATTTATTTCTTGAATTTAACTATATCTTTTCTAGGTAAGTATTTGGCAAATTCCGCATTTACAAAAATATATAGCTGGTTGAGTTGAGAACCCAGATAATTCAAACATCCACATTTACTGAGCTTTTTGGTTAGTTTGTCTGTCTGCTTATTCAATTTTGTTTCACATTTGACCGATCAGACCTCTGACTGAAATAACCAAATGATCTTGTAGAGCTTTCTGGTAAGTACTATTATCCAACAATAATACAGTGGAAAAATAGTCACAGTAACATTTTAGATGAATGACACAGGTATGTAGAATATGATAACATTTTGGTTAAATTATATATCTCTTGTGAAAAGATATGCACTTCATATATAAGAACAGAAAATTATCTGTAAGGGTTTATACTAATATATTAGCAGTGACTTTCTCTGGCTAGTAAAACTAGGGATAATTTTCATGTTTTTTTTCATCTATTTCTCTCCCTCTATCTCTCAATCCCTCTCTCTTCTCCCTCCCAACCATTGCTCTGACATAGAAACAGCTATTTTGTAAATACACAGTGTTGTCATTTGTGTATATAAACCAAACCATCAAAAACTTCAGCTTAGAGTAAAAATTAATACAACAGTTAGGAGCAATTGGCAACATAATAATGATGATCACACTTAGTTTTTAGCTTACCATGTTCCATACACTGTACTAAGTATTTTCCCTGGCTTACTGTTAACCCTATGAGGTAGATATTCTTATTATTCCTATTTTACAGATGAGAGAAACTGGGGTAAGAGGATGTCAAATTACTTTCCCAAATTCATACCACTAGTAAATTGTAAAAGTCCAAAACTTTTAATGGTTCAAATCATCTAATGACAGAAACTGCTCTTTACCACCATGCTAAGGTGTTTCCAGAAAAACTACAGACATGGGCAAAGACGTACATCCAAAAATATTAAGTTAGTAAATTATTACAATTTACTTCTAATTTGTTCCATGTGGAATGATACTAAATGCAGCAGCTACATATACCAACTTTGCCCAGTTTTAAGTATTTTTGTCTCTCTCTCTCTTCTTGTGATAATATTAAACTTCTTTAGTCTGATGGCTGGCATATGTTTCTCCTACGGAAAGTGGTACATACATATTGTCATACATCTATGCAACAGAATACAATACAGCTATAAAAAAAAAGATCAAGGAAGATCTCTATGAACTGATATGGAGTGATTTCCAAGATACATTGTTAAAGCTAAAAAACAAAGTGCAAAAGAGTATCTATAGTATGCTACTCTTCATGTAAGAAAGAAATTATTATAGGAAAATACGTGTGTAACTGCCCGTTTATACAAAGGAAATATGGGAAGGACTCACTACAACTAAAGAGACTTATTTATCTATCAGGGGTGGGCATGAAAGGGCTGGAAAGAAGGGAGAAATAAATGTGGGCACGAAGGACAGGATGGAGTGACACTTCTCAAGGTATGTCACTTTGTAAAGCTCTAGCTCTTAGAACCACAATTATGGCTCATACTTCTCACATAACCCTGAGCAATAAATTATTAAAGCTAACTATGGGCTCAAGCAGGAGGATCGCTTGAGGCCAGGAGTTTTAGAGTTTGAGGTTTCAGTGAGCTATGATGATACCACTGCACTCTAGCGCAGATGACAGAGTGAGACCCTGTCTCAAAAAAAAAAAAAAAAAAAAAAAAAAACCTATGATGAGGAGCCCAAATGCAATACAAACACAAATGAACCACAAAAACACACTTCAGGGCTGGTGAATAATAAAACTAACTTAAATAACTGCAGAAAACAGTATCATGACTGGATACTATCAGGCTAAAGATAAAACAGCTGCAAAAATGCTATAATATAGCAAGTAAATGTGTTTCTCACAGGGGTATGGGTTAGCCATTCTGAAACTACTTTAGGTATACACTAGAATTAAGTAAGTAAGTATATATATATTGTGGAAATGAAGGGCAAGCTTTCTCACTATTTGAAAAAGAAGTCACAAATAAAGAGAGAAGCCAAAAATAAACTTTGAGGTTACAGGATAAACATATAGCTTTAAATAGGCAGGTAGAAATAGACAATAGGTAGACAAATAGATACAGAAATATGGAGGTATGTATATGCACAAGTTGGTATACATACATATATTTTGTAGCTGCTGAGAGGGCTTAGAGCAATGACACCCCACTAGTAATAGGCACACCTAGCACCAAGATCTTGGTTTCTAAATACCATTCTGCAACTAAAAAAACAAAAAAAATCAGACAAGTGCTTGATTCCAGGACTAGGACAGGAAAAATACAAATGAGCCTGGAATATAATTTAAAGCAAAAAAGTAAGGAATTGCTTTGAAAAATAAATAATAGCTTATCAAGAGAGTACAAGCATCAAAATGAAGAATCTCCTGATAGTGAAAGCTGGAACAAGTTGAACAATAACTTAAATAATGATAATATTGGAGTATGACCTGTAGAATCAAATAAATATCCATGAGTCCATACTCATGAATATAAATAATCTCTTATTTAAATAGGAGAGAAAGGCAGCTATTCCTTGCTATCGAATTCTAATTAATAAATATTGAAAGAAAGAGGGAAATCAAAAATCACCATTAAGCAACACATAGTAACAACCATTACTAGAATCAAGGTCCACCGATGTATGCTAAAATCACTGGGTGAAAGTTTAAAGAGAAACAGGATTTGCATAGTCTCAAAGGAATTCCCGCAAGATGTTTGTTAACAATAAGGGAAAAGATAGTAACTGGAAAATGGGGAAACCTATCAGAAACCACCTTAACAAAGTGATCACATTCAGTACCACC
The DNA here is from genome assembly GCA_963574885.1 of Lepilemur ruficaudatus. NCBI lineage: Eukaryota > Metazoa > Chordata > Mammalia > Primates > Lepilemuridae > Lepilemur > Lepilemur ruficaudatus. The sequence continues at coordinate 25,565 of CAUYRT010013611.1, forward strand.
AGTAATAAAAAATACTGGCGTCACCAACCCCATGATATGATGCACTGAGGACACACATCGTTTCTGTGGAATTCTTGCAAAAATACATAACCTCAGTCTAGCAATGAGAAAACAACTTCAAACTCAAATTGAGGAATATTTCACAAAATAACTCATCTATACTCTTCAAAAAAGTCAAGATCATAAAGGTAAAGGAAAGATAAGTTACTGTTATAGATTCCAGTAGGTTATGGAGAAATAATAACAAAATGCAATAAGGGATCCTGAATGGAATCTTGGAAAAACAACAAGGACAAACTGGTGAAATCTGAAGAGTCTTTAGCTTAATTATTGATACTGTATCAATGTTAATTTATTGGTTCTGATAATTGCACTCTAGTTAACTAATATTTTAACACCGGAAGAGTCTATAGCACGGATATATGGAAACTCTCGGTTCTACTTTTGCACCTTTTCTGTAAGTCTAAAATAGTTTGAAATCAAAGTTAAAAGAAAAGATATTGCCTGTACTCAAACAGAATTAAAAATGCTTTGGAAAAAGTAAATCTGTTTTGAGAGGAAAGACCAAGTTTGGGGGGAGGGGAGGACACACTGACATGAGAATAATACCAAGGAAAACTACATTTGGCTAAAAATTTCCACCTTCACACAGTGAAGACTCAAGACTGTGTATCAACAATTCTGTTCCTTGTATTCGACACATGAACTTTTATTCCTCAACTGTATCAATCTTAATTTTCCAGTTTTGACAGACAGGCATCTTTCCCTTTCACAAAGATGGGCAGGGGCGTTAAGAAACTTCTGTCATCTCTTAGCTGTTTGTAACTCCATCTGCGAAAAGCCTCTAGCTCATTTGACTTTTGACCTACAGAAACTCTATCAACAAATGGACAATTCAGGCAGTGTATTTCACTTTTTTCTGCCAACGTGTTGCTTTTATTTGCTTTTTCACATCATGAAAAAAGCCAGGTTTGGGTTTTGTTTTGTTTTGTTTTTTTCTTTTTCTACTCCACCCCATTCTCTCCTATTTAACAGTGTCTGTCAGAAGGAGAGTTATCAAGAGGAAGCCATGCAAGTTAATCAGTCAGGGCCCAAATGCCCAGGAACTGTTTGTTACAATAGCAAAGGGAATGAAGCATAGATAATGAAGCCTCCAAGCAACAGACTAATTAATATCTCTCTCTTCTTTGAAGAAAATGACCCAATATTGAACTCCAGTGGATTATACAACATTTTAATTTACTATCTGCTAAAAGGATGACTACTTTATAAAATGCATTTCTATTTATTCATCCTCTGATAACACTAGTAGTCATTCTAATTGAACCCCCTGGCCAAGGTCTAAAAGAAAGTTGACTAGGACAAAAAGATATTTAATATATACCATTATATTCATGGCTCTTGTTTCTAACAAATGAGATGCCATATGGAAAGAATGTTGGGTGTTGCTGGTACACAAGAGCAGCCAGTAACTATTACTTGTTGCTTCCTCTTTCCCTCACTCTACTTTTCCTCACATTGCTATTGGTAAACTTTGCCAAGATTTTCTTTCCAGACTACAATTCAGAAAATAAATAGGCGATAAACCCCATGAGAAATAACAAAGGCAAATTTACTTGGTAGTCAAAGGAAAAGCTGCTAAGGAGTTAGGAGGGGCAGGATGGCAAGGACCTAGACCTCACTTTTTTGCCAGTCATGGGAATACGAAAATCTTAAGACTTCTGAATCTTTTCTCACCTGTATCCTAAGAAGGTCAGGCTAGATGGTCTCAAAAGAACTTGATTGCAAAATTGATTCTGCAAATAATCAAGTGGTCCTAGGGTCGTCAGATCTAGCAAATAACAATGCAGGATGTCCATGTCCTGTGCAATATTTGGGGCATACTTGTACTAAAATTATTTTTTATCTCAAATTCAAATTTAATTGGATGACCTATATTTTATTTGGCAATTCCACTTCCCCTTCTGAGAAATGGATAAATAACGCTACAGTTTAACTCCCAGACCTGGATTTTTGGATAGATTCATTACTTTCTAACTATGCTGCTCAAGAAATTTATTTATCATCCCTAACTTTCCATTTTCTCATCTGTCAAATGAGATAATAATAACTTTCTCATAGGGTGGTCATGAGGAATAAGTCAAATAATCTATATAGTGCTTAGCACTAGCACTGTACCTGCCATTTACTATGTTTTCAATAAATGTCTGTTCTTATTATGCTTACTTTATTATTACTGCTTACATTAAATATTTGTTGAAAGAGCAAACAAGTTAATAAGAAAAGTTTAGAATTTATCAGAAAGATAGACAGTGTCTTTGCTAAGCAAGGTAGAAGAAGAGTCTGTGAATAAATTGAGAATCCCTAAATTACCTGTAAGATTTTCCTGTAAATTCTTAATAATAATCATTGTAAAGTTTCAGAACGAGGAAAGCTCACAGAAATTTTCTTGCAATGTTTTATACATTTCATTTTTCATTTCAATTCAGAATAAAAGGCAAAAGAATTGGAGTGAAACAACCAAGATAAGTGCTAACAAAAATGAAGAAAAGGTATATATGTAAATTAAGAACACACCTATTACTAGCCCTTTTAAAATAAGGAATTGACAGTGACCTCTAGTACAACATTTCTACCTAGAGACAGAATTGCCCATGCCTGCCTGGATAACAGCCAATGCTTAAGCTCTTCTCTTAGAAGTGTCCTATCTACCTCTTCCACCTTCATTTCCTCAAGAAGTCTCCTAAGAACCCATCAACACAAATACAAAAGCTGTAAAATAACATTTTCCTCTTGGCTGGATGCAAAAACTAGAACTGCAGAAAGGTTCTCAATGAAAATTGTTTGAATCACTATCAACTCATTCTTTCTGCTGACTAGAAGGGTAAAAAAATAAATAAATGAAAGGGCTCCAAGTCTTTGGTTACACCAGCAGTTTTCAAAGACTATTCCCCCTTTCCCAGGAGCCAGGATCAACATAAAAGATTTATTTTCTTTATAACTAGTATTAATAGGTATTTGAGGGTATTCCATACACTCAATTGAGTTCTTTTTCTTTATCTGGCCTCAAGAGATTAATTATTCCTGTCAATTCAAGTCTAACTTCCTGTTAACAAATCCCAATGGATCTTTTTTCCTATTCAATCAGATTAACTCCTGATTCCAACGTTTTAATGATTTTTTTTTTCTGCATTGCATTAATGCTTAATTGTGTAGCCTCTAAAGAATATGTGGATCTCTACAGGGCTTCCATTTTTTTTTCTAATTTCCTTAATAAGATAACAGTCTAACAACTTTGTCAATTGCATGAGTATACGCTGGCATTTGTTGTGGGGGATTTTCCCAGTGATTATAAGAATTAGATTCTAAACATTACATTTTCATTTTTAATTTTACAAAAAGAACTTGGGCGGTCAAGTTGAAAGCTGAGTAAATCAAATAGCAGCCTTTGCACATGTATGTGTGACATGCTCAGCAGAGAGGACCAATTTCAGTCGATTTTGGTATATTATCAATTGCCTAAAAAAATGGCACTTTAAGGCTTTGGGAACAAAAATGTGTATGTAAAAATATTTTATAAAATCTAAGTTTATCACTCTAAAACTAGGATATTATTAGTTTTATTTTAAGAAAAAGGAGAAGAAAAATACATACAAAGCCACCTTTGATGTTTGAAAGTCTCTAAGAAGGCAATGAAGAGAGAAAGACTGTGTATTGTGAAATTATTATAGAAGGACCCTACTCTGTTCCTTACTATTATTTTATCTCTCTGAACCTCAGTTTCATCTGTAAAAGGCAAATAACAATGCCTACCTCAGAGGCTGTTGTTTGATTAAACATAATATTGTATATAACACCAACAAGAATACTGTCTGACAGTTAGTAGGTGTTCAATAAATGCTAATTCCCAATATGCTCTTTTTCAGCATTCCCTTTTGAAATGAAAATATAACTGAAGAAGCCATAACTTGATTTCTTTATTACTTCCTAATATTTTTGTTACTAACCTGAATGGAATATGAACAGGGAAGAAAATAATAAGTATGTGATAGGAAGGGAGTGAGTGATAACTTGTGATGAGAAGAGACAAATCTTGTCAGAATTCACCATAGAATACACCAAGACAAAAGTTCATTCTTCCACTTATAAAATTTACCTTTTCATCTCTCTCACAATGGAATTCTTCATCCAAGACAGGGCCTACTATTACCATAAAAATGAATCATGAAGAGAGATCTAGAAAAAGAAAAATAATCTATGCAATGGAAGACCTAATGAGTACAACACATGCATTTCTCAACCCTAGATAAAATCAAAGAATCAGAAGCACAGGGATGGCACTGTTGTAGGAACACTTTTTTAAAGTTCCACAGTTGATTCTGGAGCCTGACAAAGTTAGACTACTGCATTGATGTAAAGGGAGCTTGTGCTTGGAAGGTAAGAAAGCCCTCAATCAGAGAGTTGAAAAAATTAATTAGTGTTAAAATATGTTAGCTGGAAAAAAGTAGAAAATCTGTAATAGAAGAGTCCCTTCCACTTTCCCCAAAGAAACAGATAACCATGACCAGAAACTTTTCAAAAGAAGACAGAATAATGGCCAGCAAACATATTAAAAAAATGCTCATAATCTTTAATCATTAGAAAAATGCAAATCAAAACTACAATGAGATATCATCACCTAATCTCAGTGAGATTGGGCTCTATCAAAAAATCCCAAAACAATAAATGCTGGCGAAGATGTGGAGAGACAGGAACACTCTTACACTGCTGGTGGGACTGCAAATTAGTGCAACCTTTGTGGAAAAGAATTTGGAGATACCTCAAAGAGCTAAAAAATAGAAATACCATTCAATCCAGCAATAGCATTATTAGCCATCTACCCAAAAGAGCAAAAGACATTCTATAATAAAGACATCTGCACCCGAATGTTTATGGCAGCACAATTCACTACTGCAAGGATGTGGAAACAACCTAAGTGCCTGTCAATTCATGAGTGGATTATTAAAATTTGGTATATGTATACAATGAAATATTACTCAATTATAAGAAATGACAGTGATCTAG
>CAUYRT010013613.1:0-29069 GCA_963574885.1 Lepilemur ruficaudatus
TAAATAGAAAGAAATTAATTGGACAACTAAAAATATATGTAAAAAATTAGCCGGGCATGGTGGCGCATGCCTGTAGTCCCAGCTACTCGGGAGGCTGAGGCAGAAGGATTGCTTGAGCCCAGGAGTTTGAGGTTGCTGTGACCTAGGCTGATGCCACGGCACTCTACAGCCCGGGCAACAGAGTGAGACTCTGTCTCAAAAAAAAAAAAAAAAAATTATTTACATGGATCCACTACACATGGAGCACCACTAGAGCTATAGATAATAAAGACACAACCTGTGCTCTTTGGGGAGTCAGACAGGCTCCGGGTAAATGCAGATCCACGGTGCGGTGGAGGGAGGACTAGTGCTCAGCATGCACTTGATTCTGGTTCAGACTGTGACCTTGGCCGTGGCATTGCCTCTCTGGGCCTCAGCGTCTTCTGCAAAATAAAGTGGGATTTGGTCTCCTCCTCCGTGATGGTCCCTGTAGGCTTCGATTCTCTAGCTCTTCCCAGCTCAGTGGAAAAAGCACAGAATTTGCAGTCAGACCAGGGTGAGTTTTCAGCCACGTTAAGTTTAGCAATGTGTTTGGTTTTCTGGTTCTCATATATGAAATGCTCACCTTAAATTTGGTGGTGGTGGGAAAATCCTGTGAGAGGCCAAACGAGAGAGCTTTGTAAATCATGGAAATCACATCTCTAAATGACAGGGATTCCAATGTGTCTTTGTGGTTTAGCGAGTGACTTCTCTGCTCCAGGCCCACACAGCTTCCCAGGCCTTAAACTGGCCTTGAAGAGACTATGGCTTTGGCAGGTGGAGAGAAGGGAGAGACGTCTGCCAGCCTTAGAGAACTACTTTCTCACTCTTGGCCTGGACACAGTTCCCTGCTCACATGCTGGGTAATCATATCACTCATTCTACAGGTCTCAGCCTGAGTATCACTGTTCCTGAGCCCCAAGTTCAGGTCGGGTATCCCCCCTCTGAATTCCTGTGATGCTCTACACAGTTCTCATTATGACACATAGTCAGTCATCCTCTATTTAATTGTCTGTTTCTTCTGTGGGAACGAAGACGGGACCTCCTGTGCCCAGCACAGTGCCTCCCACAAAGCACAGCAGGGATGGACACCCAGATGGGAGGATGGACAGCTGAGCACACAAGAGGATGATGAAGGACTGGATTAAAAAGATGAGGGGATGGCCGGGCGCGGTGGCTCGCACCTGTAATCCTAGCACTCTGGGAGGCCGAGGCGGGTGGATCGCTCAAGGTCAGGAGTTCGAAACCAGCCTGAGCAAGAGCGAGATCCCGCCTCTACTAAAAATAGAAAGAAATTAATTGGACAACTAAAAATATATAGAAAAAATTAGCTGGGCATGGTGGCACATACCTGTAGTCCCAGCTACTCGGGAGGCTAAGGCAAAAAGGATTGCTTGAGCCCAGGAGTTTGAGGTTGCTGTGAGCTAGGCAGAGGCCACGGCACTTACTCTAGCCTGGGCAACAGAGCGAGACTCTGTCTCAAAAAAAAAAAAAAAAAAAAAGAGGGGATGGTTGATGGGGGAATGATGGATATGTGGAAGGAAGGATGAGAGCATGGGAGCATGAATGGATGGGAGGAGAAGTGGATGGCTAAGGGAATGGATGATGGACAGATGGAGGGATGGCTGGGAGGATGGCTAGATGGGAAGATGATGGATATAGAGTCACATGAGAGGAAGGGGGATTGGATGGATGGGTGGAGATGTGGTTGGATGAGTGGAGGTGCAGTTGGACAGGTGGAGATGCCGTTGGATGGGTGGATGGATGCAAAGATGAGAGAATGAATGGAAGGAAAAATGGATGGATGGTGGGTGGTTGGTAGGAAGGATGACTGGATGGGAAGTTGAATAGATGTGAGGAAGGATAGGAGGGATAAGTAAAGGGAGGGGCTCTGGAACCCTCTGTGGCGGGTCCAGCACCCACCCGGCCCCGCACACACCCAACCTCGTGCCTCCCCACCCTCCAGGCCATCGGCTGGAGCATCACGCTGCTGCTGATCGTGGGGGCCTTCCTGGCCCGCTGCCTGAGGCCCTGCTTCGACCAGACCGTCTTCCTGCAGCGCAGGTACTGGAGCAACTACGTGGACCTGGAGCAGAAGCTTTTCGACGAGACGTGCTGTGAGCACGCGCGGGACTTCGCGCACCGCTGCGTGCTGCACTTCTTCGCCAGCATGCGGAGCGAGCTGCAGGCGCGCGGGCTGCGCCGAGACGCTGCGGGCGGGGACCCGGCGCCCCTCGAGCCCCCCGAGCCCCTGGAGGGCCTGGACAGTGGGAGCGGGAAGGCTCACCTGCGCGCCATCTCCAGCCGGCAGCAGGTGGACCGCCTCCTGAGCACCTGGTACTCCAGCAAACCGCCTCTCGACCTGGCGGCCTCCCCACGGCTCTGGGGGGGTGGCCTTAGCCACCGCGCCCCCACCGTGGCCCCTGGCACCAGGCTGTCCCAGCACACCGATGTGTAGGGACCCCGCCCCTCTAACAAGAGTCCGAGGGATTTGCAGGCTGTGGAGACTGCAAGGCAGGCAGCCTAAGTCTTGCCGACCTCCTTCCTAAAATAGCCCAATCTACCAAGTTTCCGGGGTGGCCCCAGGTGAGCTTCACAAGCTCACACTAGCTTCACAAGCTAGTGTGGACCACTAGCTTGTGACCACTAGCTTCTAACCTGTGGACCAGGTTCCCATGCAGTACATCCAGGCCTGGGTCTGAGATTCTGCATTTTTAACGAGCTTGCAGTGATACCGACTGGATTTGGTCAGCAGGCCACACTTTGAGTACAAGAGTCTAAACAGATCTGCCGTGGGTTCTGGGCCCTAGATGTCAATTCTAAATAATGATAGCAGCGTATGCTTATAGTGTGCCTACTGTGGTGTCAGGCATGGTTCCAACTGCTCTACGCGTATTAACTCATTATTGAAGTAGTTATGATGATCAGCCCCACATTTTAGAAGAAAAAACTTAGTTTAAGTTGCCCAAGGTCCCCCGTGTCATTTAATCCCAGGAGGCCTGGCTCTCACTCTGAGCTACCACCACAATTTTGTTTGTGTATTTGTTCTTAATGCTCTTGGGTTTCCTGCAGCACCTACCAAAGTTCCTGTAATAAATTCTAGCAAGCTCTGTTGGTTGACTTCCTCTCGAAAGCACTAGTTAGGCCTTTTGCTGGCTACTACAGAGGAATGGTTTTATATTGTCCTGCTGAAGGGACTTTTCTGTGTTGAAAAGAAGTCCACGGGCCGACCCTCCCAGCTCCCACCTTTCCAAGTCCCACCAATTCTGTTTCTAGCAGCCTCTGCCTGGGCCCTCCTCCTTCAGGATGCAGCTCCTTCCTTTGGCCAGCCTTCTGTCCCTCCCCTTCCCACTCATCACCAGCCTTGTTCCCACAGCCTGCAGGCCCCACTGCCTGCAGCCTGACCCCAGAGCTCAGCAGGCTCCCTTCCTAAGACTGCCCCTCCCCCAGACATTCCTGGGGGCCTCTGTTTGCTGCCCTTAGTAAGAAGTTGGCACCCTGATGAGGGTTTCCTCGGGGCCAAGTATGGGTATGGGGTCTAGCTCAGGGACAAAAACTCCTGAAATGCCAGTGTTAGCTCTGTTGGAAAAACTGCAGCTCAATCTCTGGCAGTCCAAACAGGAAGGGTTTGGGGAAGATCTAGCCTTTGCTCTCCTCTGGGCCTCGGCTCCTCCCTGATGACTCACTAACACCCCCACCACCACCACACACCCACACTCATACCCTGCTATCGCTTCCATCAGCACAGACGGTGGCCACAGACAGCAGACCCGGGTTCACCCATGCTTTTCTACTTTCTCAGCTCCTTGAGGCACTGCAGGGGCCCCTGGGTACCTCCACCCCCTGGAGCCCAGGCCCCTCTATCAGACGATCTCTGCACTTCTGAGCGCTTGCCAAGGGACCTTGTGAGACCAGAAAATCGCTGCAGCTCAGCCTCCCCCCACCTACCGGCTGTGGTCAGGCCATGCAAATGTCTGCAATGGCGCTGGGGTGGAGCACAATTTAGGCAAAGCAGTTAGCAGTGATACAATGGGGGGGTGGGGAGGGAGACCTTGGAGATGGCCCAGGCTACATAGGTGAGCTCTCAGCCTGGGGATGGAGGCTCAGGCATGTGGCTTTGGGCTCCAAGAAAACAGCATCTTGACCAATAAAAAATTGCAAACTGCATTCAATACTCTTGCCTTCTTATACTGAGCACTTACAGAGCACCGACTGCATAGAAAGCACTGTACCAGGGGATGGGGATAGGAGAACACACAGACTGCCCCTGCCCTCGAGGAGCTCACTGTCTATTGGGGGGACAGAGATGGGTACAGAAATAATGACAATCCAAAGCAAAAGGTGTAAGTGATATAACAGAGGCAAACCATGTACCACAGGAGTTAGCAGGAAGAATAAGGGCCCATACTGAGGGATCAGGGTGGGCTTCGTGGTGGAGGTGCCATTTGGATGGGTCTTGAAGGATGGGAAGGGTTTTGACATATGGAAAGAGAGATGGAGGGAGGGTGCAGAACTCCTCAAAGGAGGAAACAACAGAACAAGGCCATAGAGTTGGGAAAGGGCAGAGCATGTTTCATTTACTCATTAAGCAGATACTTATCGAATACTTGGAGTGGCCAGAGAGCAAGGCCAGGCGTAGTCCTATTTCGATGGAGCTTCCAGTCCGAAGGGGAGATGCAGACATGATAATTGAACAACCAACCAAATGGAGGGGTGCGAAGTCCAGCCTGGCAAAAGTAAAAGACCCTGGCCAGAGGGTCTTGGTGGGGGTCCCATCAAGCCACGCCCACGCTCCCTGAGCCCTGAACCCAGAAACACATTGTCTGGATCCTCTGCCACTGACAGCCTTCAAATGCATCTTTCTCCCTCTTCAGTCCCCAGATGATGCGATTTCAAACCCCAAAACCTCTCTGCCATCATCCATCCACCCTGCCACCTGTTCACATCCCTGCAAGAGCACACCCCACCCCACCTGGGGTGAGGAACACAGGTGGGAGGCTTCCACCTGGCTCCTAAAGACCCTCCTGTTAGGGACAGAAAAACAAGTGAGAGGAAATGGAAATCAGAAAAACAGAGAGGAGAAAGCCATTATAGAAAAACAACATGGAGGAAATGGTTGCAGAAAAATAAAAAGAGGGAATGGTTTTTCAGTCTTAAAGAACGGAGTTATTAGGCCATGGAATACTGACCACCAGTCAGAGAATGGAAATGGAACTTTCCCTACAGTACATAAAACATAAACCTTTAAGTCACATCCAAACATAGAAAGGAATTCAGTCCTAATTATAACCAACCTTTACCTAAATAAACATAAAGCATGTAAAAAGAAAAACATAAAAGTAGACAGGGTCTTCTCCACTCCCAGAGACTGACCTGTTTCCATTTAGGAAATGTACTTCCGCTTTGCACCCTTAATCTTTACTCCCAATGAATTCTTCACGCATACTTGCTGAGTGTCTGTCACCTCTCTCCGTTGTGCGGCCGGGCCTTTGATCCCTCCAAGCCAGGAGCCCAAGAACTGGGGCAACACCTCAAAGTCCAGCCATGGACAGAACCTTGACACTCCCCTCCCAGGAGAGCAGCTGTTCTGGCGCCCAAGCCTCCGCCGAGTCTGGGTTGCAGCCCTTCCGACCCTGTCCTGTATGTGCTGCCTCTTCTGGGAGACACGGTGGCCAGCTAGGCAAGGCAGGGATGTACTGGAAGTGTGGGCTTTGGCTGTACAAGTCCTGCTTCTCGTGCATCCTGGGCAGCTGCAGCCCCCATCTCTGCCAGGTCTGCATGAGGAGGGGAAGATGGCAGCCTAAGGGTTTAGCTCAGGTGTGACTTTATTCTGCCACCAGTTGGGTGTGAGAGCCAAGTGCTTGGTGGCAAGGTCAGGAAGAGGGATGATATTTGGGATTTGCCCCCATAGAGGGGATGCCTGAAGCTGCAGGAATGAATAGGGCCATCAAGAGAGAGGGGCTAGGCCGAGCACAATGGCTCATGCGTATAATCCCAGCACTCTGGGAGGCCGAGACAGGAGGATTGCTGGAAGCCAGGAGTTTGAGACCAGCCTGAGCGAGAGCAAGACCCCCATCTCTACAAAAAAAGAAAGAAAAAGAAGAATTAGCTGGGTGTCATGGCATGCGCCTGTAGTCCCAGCTACTTGGGAGGCTGAGGCAGGAGGATCGCTTGAGCCCAAGAGTTGGAGGCTGCAGTGAGCTATGATGACACCACTGCACGCTAGGGGAACAGAGCGAGACTCTGGCTCAAAAAAAAAAAACCAAAATACAACATAGGTCACATGATTTATTTATTGCCAGTTTTGACACAGAAAGGTGGGCAGGGTGGAGTTAGAGCAATATTTTTAGGTTTTATGGCTGTCTTTGGGGAAAAGGGTTCTGGTTTCCATGACCCCCCTTGGAGACGTAGGATCCTAGTGTCTGTGGCCAGCCTTAGGGGAGAATGAGGGGCCGGAGACAGGCGGGCAGGAAAAGTTCAGAGAGTCTTTTGCCTCTGAGGCTGCTTCCAAGGCCTTCATTTTGGGGTATTGTTTTCTGAGCCCCAACAGAATCATTGAACTGAGATGTTAAGGATACAGGACTTTCTCCGGTGAAGAACAGGGTAGATGTTCCTGGAACGTGCAGAGCACGTGCGGAGGTCTCGAGGCAGGAAGGGCTGTCCTGTGCGAGGAACTGCAAGCCGGCTGGTCAGCCGGGGCGTGGGCCGCGGGAGGCTGTGGCCCAGTGCCAGCTCTCACAGGGACACACAGGTGCAATGAGACTGTGGACTCCAGCCGTTGAAGGGCATTCAGTAGTAATTTAATCCGATGTTCGCTCTCTAAAGATCCCACGGGTGCCTGTGGGCACTGCAGAAGGCAGGCGAGAGCTGGGGAGCGTGGATTCCAGTGGAGATGAGAGAGGTGGTGATTAGAGGTGTGTGGGAGGTAGAACAGGCCCCAGGTGTCCTGCTTAAAATGTAACACGCAGACACTATGTTAGTCAGGCTAGACGGGGAATGCAAAAATAAAAGGCAGCAAAAATAAAACCAAAATGTCAGTGTCTTAACACAACAAAGATATATCTCTCACTCAGGCAAAATCTGAGGTAGGTGGACAGGGGAGGGAGGCTGGGGAGGAGGCTCTGCCCCACATAGTCACTTGGGGACCCAGCTGACAGGCACCCCCATCTGTGACGCCACCATCAACACACATGGTGTTCGCCAGAAGTAGGTCCTGAGACAAGGAGAGGTGTGCAAGTAGCTTAGTAAGGAGTTTGCCCCCAGGACACCCTGCAAGGCACAGGGGAGGTGACAGAGGGGCGGGAAGAAAGCCAACCGAGGGTAGAGTAGACAGCCAGTTACCGCTGCAGCCACCAGAGCCCAGTCCCACCAGGGAGCTCGGGGAGAGCACCCCCCAAGTAATCGCAACCCAGGAGGGGGAGAAGGGAGCGCTTCTCCACCAGCCTCTCGCTGTCATTGGCTGGGGCACTAACTGGGTGCCTCGAGGTTACCTCGGGACAAACGGAATCCCAATGCCTGAAAAACAAAGCCGGGCAGAGTCTCAGGGTTTCCAGGTAGAAGGTGGAGGTGAGGGCTGAGGGGAATGGGTAGGACACAGAGGTCTCCCTTCCTCCTGGCTCCCAGCGTCAGCGCCACAGGGTAGCGCAGGGAAGACGGTAAGGGATGGAGGTGGGTTCTGCACCAGAACTCGCTGACATGGCCCCAACCTCGAGGAGCGGAGGCTAAAAAGTGCAAGGAAACATGGACTATTTGGTGAGCACCACCCTTTTGCCCCAGTGTGCTATCCCCAATATGGCTTGGCCAGTGCAGGAAAGAGCAGCACTTGATCCTTCTTAGGCAAAGACCTCGCGCCTCTGACCACACAGCCTGCTAGCACTTGAGCTGTTGAGCAGGAACATCTCGTTGCCCGGATGCTCCTCAGCTGCTGGCTCAGGACAGCGCACACTCGAGCACCCCTCGATCGGGCTCTCCTACGCAAATTGGGCATTTCCCTAAAGGTACGGCACCCGGTCCCCCTGGGCCCCCTTTGCATGCTGCTTTTCATGACACCTCTAACTCCTCCAAGCCAGAGGGGACGCACCAGCACCGGGATGGGTGCCGAGGCCGGGATGCGAGGGGGCTGGCGCACATTCAACAGCACGGCTGTGGGCAAGTTTGCACCCATGCTCCAAAAAGTGTGTGCCATCCGGCTTTTCAATTACATTTAGTCATGACCTGGGAGTTACAGGGGAGAGGTGGAGAAAACACAAAGCATCACTAAATGCACCGCTGAAGACCCCTGCTACAGGGGGCCTTTCTTGTGTAATCTTCAGAACCTGCAATGATGTTACTCTCCACGACAAAAGGGGCTTTCACATGTGATTGAGTCAAGGATCTTGAAATGGGGAGACTATCCTGGATTATGGAGGGGGCGCATGTCCTTCTATTATAAAAGGGAGGAAGGAGGGCCAGACTTAGAGAAGGAGATGTGACAATGTCTCCAGAGGCTGGAGTGATGAGGTCACCAGCCGGGAACATGGATGCCTTGTGTTGTCTTTCCTTGCCTTCTCTAGGCAAGGAAATGGATTCTTCCCTGGAGTTTCCAGAAGGAACAGCCTGCTAAAATCAACACCCTTGATTTTAGTCTGTTGAAACCCATTTAGATTCCTGACCTCCAGAACAAGAAAACAAATCTATGTAGTGTTAAGCCACTATGTTCATGGCAATTTGTTTCAGCAGCAATAGAAATCAAAAACAGATTTTCAAAACTGTACCACTAGAGCCCAGGTGCAGAGATGATCATTATTACTATACGATGTTATCAGGATCATTTCCTGAGAGCCCACTGTGTGTCTGGCCCTGTGCTAAACTCCACCTGCCTCGGCTCATTGAATCCACACGTGGATCTGAGAGGTAGGCTCTGGATTTGCCCCATGTCACGGATGAGAATGTTAAGGTGCCCAGAGGGGAAATTACCTGCCCAAGGTCCCCAGCTTGAGTAAAGGGTGAGGTCAGAAGCCAAGGAGCCTCCCAGCCTCAGATTAGGCTGCTAGGACAAAATACACTGTAGACCGGGTGGCTTAAAGAACACAAAATTATTTATTTCTCACAGCTCTGGAGGCTGGAAGTCTGGCACCAGCTGGGTCGGGTGCTGGCGAGGGCCCTCTTCCGGGTTCCAGACAGCCTCACAGAGCAGAAAAAGGGCAGGGGAGCCCTCTGGGGTCCCTTTTATAAGGGCACTAATCCTTTTCCTGAGGGCTCCACGCACGTCTTCATCGCCTCTGCAAGACCCCACCTCCTAATGCCATCACCTTGGGAGCAGATTTTAGCATATGAATTTAGGGGACACAAACATTCAGTTCATAGCTCTCCAGGCAGCCTTGGGTCTCTCCTGCGACACCGACACCGCACCGACAGTGAGGCTTCCTGGCCTCAGCTGTGCTCTTGAGGCCACCCCTGCCTCCCTCATGCCCACCCCTCCCAGCTCCGCCCCGCCCCGCCCCCATCCTTCTGAGGCAGAGGGTCCTGGCATTCTTCACATCCTGGTGCACACAGACAGCGGTGACATGGTACACGAAACTGGGGTGAACTCAGGGAATTTGGAGATGTCCATAGGATGCCTGGCTAAAAAAAAAAAATTACATTTTTCCTTATCTTATGTAATTATGATAAGAAAAATGAAATACAAGGTATTAGGAAATATTTGTATAAAACATTCAAATGAAATCTCCCAGCTGGGCGTGGTGGCACATGCTTGTAGTCCCAGCTACTCAGGAGGCTGAGGCTGGAAGACCGCTTGAGCCCAGGGGTTGGATGCTACAGTGAGCTATGATCTCGCCACTGCACTACAGCCTGGGCGACAGAGCAAGACCTCGTCTCTAAAAAAAAAACAAACAAAAAAACTCCAAAACTTCTGAAAATGAGAAACTTGAGCTTGCTTTGGTGAGCACAACATTTTTAGTATCAGATTTTTTTGCATGAAACGACCACAGACAATTCCTATTTCAGACTCTAATGATGATCTCTTCAAATGTTTGATCAACATCACCCCCTAAAAATTTGGCCAAGTAGATGATAAATTTAAAACTAATTTTTATAACCACTCAAAAATTTACAGCAGCTCAATTGGTATTTAAAGACTCTAGCCCTCGTCCTTTACTCTCAGTGACAACTGTAACCAAAACTCTTACGATCCTGAGAATGATGGATGAGACTCAAATCAGTGTTGTATTGAGTATTCTAAAATAATAGTACAGTTCGAATTTGCAGAGCACGTAAGTGAGGTCAGAGCAGGCACCCTGCAGCCGGCGTGGGAGCACTAGGAGGGCGCGTCATCTACAAGCAGGAAGCGTGCGCAGCAGACAAGGCAGAGATTCCAGGCAGCTCCCTGCAGCCGTCCCTCCTGGTTTCTTGCACCAGCCCAAGCCCAGCCCAGCCTCACCCACCACACTGGGGGCTGTGTGCCAGGCCCTGCAGCAGCTCAGACCCCTGGTCGGAGAGGCACATGTTGCTGCAGTAGACATCCAAGGATGGTCACCTCCTTTGCTGGGTCTCCCTCATCCTACTGTCCACCTATGAGTGACCCCCTAGCGAGCACCTGACAAGTATCCTCCAGGGGCCACTTGCCTGGGGGCTTCAGGGGCCCCAGGCCCAGCCTGGTGGCTGAGGGAAGAAATATGCTTCCCCACCTGCATCCTGTTTTTGTGCCGCACTAGTTTCCACCTGCTTTAGTAGAACAGGAGAACCTGATTCAACCGGAAGAGAAAAGCCAAAAAAACCTCCCAACCCCTCCTCCTCCCACCCCCATGAGAGGACCAGCCAATTGCACTCCTGCACCTGCAAGCTGGGTGACCTTCAGCTAATGATGTAATTTCCCTGAGCCTCAGTCTCCACCTCCATGAATTGGGGACACTAGTACCCCATCCCACAGGACTGCAGGAGGGTCATACGAGGAGATGCGCGTAAAGTGCCTGGCCTAGGGTTCCACACAGGGTAAGCCCTGGTCAATGCCGGTTCTTATCGGTCATACAAAGGACACCCAGACACAAAGACCACTAAAGTGGGTACACACGCATACACATGGACACACAGACACAGAGGCCCAAAGCCACAGTGAGCTCACACTTGGGCACACACATGGAGATGCCCCACAGAGATGTCCTGTCTGGGGTCTGCCTCAGCCCCAGCCCCAGCCACTTGCCCAGACAGGAGCCACCTGACCCAAGGGCCGGAGCTGACCCGCCCTCCTGGGAGAGCTGCGGACATCCAAAGGAGTCCTTTACGGCCCTCCTCTTTGATGTGACAGTGGAGGGTTCCCCCTGCCCCCCGCCTGATTCCAGATGCTCTGGAGGCCCAAGCTCCAGGTATGAAGCCCCCTCCCCTTTATGTGTTAATCAGGGGGAGCAGAGGTAGGAGGTAGAGCCAGGAGGGGTTCACCATCCCCAGCCCACAGACACACAGACACACCACAGAGACACAGGCAGGCGGACACAGGGCACCTGCATCGTACCAACAGCCTGCAGCTCCCTGCCCAGGCACCCTCTCAAGTCCAAGTCTCCTGATGCCAAAGCCAGGGCATTTTATCCTATGCCACGTCTGCGTTCACACCACCCCTACCATGACCAGTACCAGCACTGGCGTCACCGCAGCACCGTACCACCATCATCTGAATGATGCAGGGACTTCTGGGATCCTGATGCCACACGGAGGAAAGACCCACTGGGAAGGGAAGGAGGGCAGGTGACATGCTCCCTGGCAGCCCAGGGGACAAGGTCAGAAGCTCAGGCCCCTGCAGCAGCCTGGACTCTCCAAACTCCATCCATGCTGGAGGCGAATCTTCCCAGCCTGCGTCCAAGGCTGTCGTCTCCCTCTCTCCCTCCTCCCACACCCCCAGAGAGCTGGTCCCCGTCAGGCGTGGCCCTCACGGTTTCCTAGCACCACAGGTAAAGGCGGCTGTGCAGAGAGAGGAGCCCGGGAGGGGGAGGGAGGGGCGCAACCCTGGCTGCACCCACAGGATTGGCCGAGCTGTGCCCTCTCGGCCCGCACCTGACTAGAAGCTTCCTCAAAGCCACAGTGACCTCAGCCACTGTCCTGAGCTCTGCCGGCACCAGCCAGCAGGGCCCGAGCCATGAGGTGGGCAGGCAGCGTGCAGGGCCGGCCGCCGGGGCTATCTCTGAGTCAGCGGTGAGGCGGGAAGGGGCCACCAGGACCCGTGGGGGGCACGATGGACAAGTTCCGGATGATCTTCCAGTTCCTGCAGTCCAACCAGGAGTCCTTCATGAACGGCATCTGCGGCATCATGGCGCTGGCCAGTGCCCAGATGTACTCGGCCTTCGACTTCAACTGCCCCTGCCTGCCGGGCTACAACGCGGCCTACAGCGCGGGCATCCTGCTGGCGCCACCCCTGGTGCTCTTCCTGCTTGGCCTGGTCTTGAACAACAACGTGTCCATGCTGGCTGAAGAGTGGAAGCGGCCGCCCGGCCACCGGGCCAAGGACCCCGGCGTGCTGCGCTACATGTTCTGCTCCATGGCCCAGCGCGCCCTCATCGCGCCCGTCGTCTGGGTGGCTGTCACGCTGCTCGACGGCAAGTGCTTCCTCTGCGCCTTCTGCACTGCGGTGCCGGTGGCTGCACTGGGCAACAGCAGCCTGGCGCCCCGCCTGCCCGCCCCGGACCTCACCCGCCTGCTGGCCCGGGTGCCCTGCCCTGAGATCTACGACGGTGACTGGCTGCTGGCCCGCGAGGTGGCCGTGCGCTACCTGCGCTGCATCTCCCAGGTGAGGGGTCCACGGTCTCAGGCTGCATCTCCCCCACAGAGCAGGGTCCCTCTGGGAGGGCCCTGTCCCCCACCTCTCAAGATGGGGCTTCCAAGGGGCCAGGCACGTCTTCCGCATGGAGACTGAAGGCAGAGCCGTCTGGGGAGGTGCTGTGGCCCCTGTCTGCAGGCTTCCGGAGAGCAGGCCTGTCCCTGTCCTGAGGTCCCCGGCGTGGACCCCACATCCTCTGTCCTGCCCTCGGAGCTCGGAGCTGGGGGATTTGCATCCGTTCCCTCTTCCAGGCCTCGGCAGCGGTCAGGCTGGTGGGCAGCTGGGCCATTTGGGTACATTTCCCTGGCAAATGCCCCCAGCTGGTGCCTCCCTGCTGAGGGATGGGAGTGAAGGTCCAGGAGCCCTGGGAGGGCGCGCCTGGGTGAGGGCCGTGCACCGCTGGGACGTGACCAAAGGCGGGTCCTCCCCAGCCCCACTCCCACATCCTGGGCCCTCAGGTGTCCCCCCCCCCCGTCAGTGAGGGGTGGGGAGGACCACCCAGGTAGCATGTCGCACAGCCGGTGGACCAGACGCTGTCAGGGAGAGGGGACAGGGGCTGGCCTGCCCTGTAATGGCTGGAGAAGCCGCACACTCTGCCCGGGCAAGTCCAGACACCTCTGGCACCCCCTCTCCAGCCAGGGCCTGTCTCCTGCGAGGCCTCTGCCACACCCAGGTGCCGCAGTGAATCTCACACCGAGTGTCCAAACTGAACTCGGCTTCCCTTCACTCCCCAACCTGCGCCTCCTCTCCTATGGCCACTTGTCTGTCACCCCAGGCCTCAGGGCCTTGGTAGCTATTCCTCTACCCGACCCTAAAACAGCCACATCATCAGCTAAAAGGGCCCCAGAGACCACAG
Source organism: Lepilemur ruficaudatus (assembly GCA_963574885.1). Taxonomy (NCBI): domain Eukaryota; kingdom Metazoa; phylum Chordata; class Mammalia; order Primates; family Lepilemuridae; genus Lepilemur; species Lepilemur ruficaudatus. Next base: position 13,659 of record CAUYRT010013613.1, read on the forward strand.
GCTGCCTGGCCCATCGGCATGTTTCATTTGGCCTTCAGAGACTGAATTCTAAATTCGGCTTTAGAATTAGCATCATCTAAACACCAGAAATTTTCCCATAAAGATCAGATTTCCAGTTTCACTTGAAACATCGGAAGACCCAGCCCCACCAGGCGTGCACTCACCCCTCAGGCAGCACAGGGTGCCCCCAGCCTGCGCACATGCTCTGCAGCACCTCACCCCGTGTCTGCTGTGCCGTGACCTGCATGGCCCCTCATCCCCAACTTGATCTCCCTACGCTTCTCTGTGCATCCAGGGCCTGAGCCCACAGCTCAGGCTGGGGGAGCGTCCAGCCCCGCGCCTCACAGTGAGTCATTGGCAGCGCTGAGCTAGCACCGGGGACCGAGTGCTCTTCAGCGCAGAGTGTGGGTATGCGTCCCATTTGTCCCTGTGACCCCTGAAGGCCCAGCTCGGAGCCCACACGGGGGATGTGCTTGCTTGGTGCTGGCGACAATACCAGGAGCCGAAGGAGAGGTACAGGGCTCAGAGGAGGAAGAGCCACTGTGGCTTCCTGAAGAGAGAGGCACAGCTGTGCTGGCTGGTAGTCACTGAGCTCTGGGCACCAGGCACCGTGCTCCGTTGTCACATTCAGTCCTCACAGCAACCCTGTGAGATAGGTGCTATCACCAGTCCCGTTTTACAGGTGGGGAAACCGAGGCACAGAGAAGTCAGGTTTGCTCCAGGTCAACTAGTAAGTAGGGGAGACAGGATTCAAGCCCAGGCAGCGTAACTCCAGGGTCTGCCCAGGTAACTCCTGTGTATGGTGTGCCCAGCCAACATGGCAAGGGCATTACTCACAGGATCTCATGTCCATGAGGGGTATCTCTGTGCCCATTTTACAGATGAGGAAATGAAGGCCAAGAGGCAAAATCACTTGCCCAGATTGTGCCCTTTGCCTCAGAGGTCCTGGCATGGACAGTGCTTTGGCGCCTGGCCAGGCTCAGAGGCAGGAGACTGGTGCCGGCCGTTGACCCTCTCTCCTCTGCCCGCAGGCGCTGGGCTGGTCCTTCGTGCTGCTGACCACGCTGCTGGCGTTCATGGTGCGCTCTGTGCGGCCCTGCTTCACACAGGCCGCCTTCCTCAAGAGCAAGTACTGGTCCCACTACATCGACATCGAGCGCAAGCTCTTCGACGAGACGTGCACAGAGCACGCCAAGGCCTTCGCCAAGGTCTGCATCCAGCAGTTCTTTGAGGCCATGAACCACGACCTGGAGCTGGGTCACGCCCATGGGGCACTGGCTGCCACCCCCGCTGTCTCGGCTGCTGCCAGCCCCCTGGACGGTGCAGAGGAGGAGAGGGACAAGCTGCGTGGCATCACAGACCGGGGCACCATGAACAGGCTGCTCACCAGCTGGCACAAATGCAAACCACCCCTGCGGCTGGGCCAGGAGGAGCCGCTGCTGGGCAATGGCTGGGCGGGGGGCGGGCCCCGGCCCCCACGCAAGGAGGTGGCCATCTACTTCAGCAAAGTATGAGCCCGGCTGACTGAGGCGGCAGTGGGGGTTCTGAGCCCACAGCCCCCAGACCCCAGACCAGATGGACAAACGAAGGCTTTAGGTGCTGGGCAATAGGCCTGGAGCAGAGCCACACGCCCAGGACCTCATCTGCCCATTAGACTGGAAGGGGACATCACTGCTCCAACTGCGACACTACTCTGGACAGCCCTGGGCAGTAAGGCCACGAGCAGTGTTCCTCAGAAGGGTTCAGAACTGACTTGGAGGCTCAGGGACAGTGGGCTCCCACCTCCCCAGCACCTCCCAGGCCACTTCTAGAGCTGGGGCTTCACCCCTGGTTCACTATCCCCTCTCAGCTTCTGCAGATGTCCCTGCCCCAGGGGCCACTCTTGCCTGGGACTTTTAGCATCTCTCTTCCCTGTGCTCAGGACTCAGGGAGCAGAAGACAGCAGCCCTGTCATGGAGGAGGGGCCCTCTAACTATGGCCACAGTCTCCTGAGTGGGCCAAGGTGGGCCATAAGGACATGACACTTTTGTGACACACCTGGAGATGACAGATGATGAGACAAGATGCCATAAGCTAGGTCCATGTGGGAGATGCCCACGTGGGAAGACGTGTGGTCACCGTGGAGGTCACTCAACGATTGTCAGGGGACTGCATGTTTATCTAGCACCATGCACGAAAGGCCTCCCAAGGAGGAGTCCTGGGAGACTACCCTAATCCCGCCTCACGTCCAGGTCTCAGGGGCAAATGGAACCATCCCCAGGGCTTGAGAAGATAGAAACAGAAGCCAAGGTCTCTCCATTTTTCCGAGACCCCAGCCCGGGGAGGGTGCTGTAAAGTGCTGAGAGGCTCTGCCCCGGGTGGGAATGAGGGTGGAGGGCGCTGGCTAGAGTGGGACAGAACTGGGTCAGACGCTGCCTCTGCCAATTACAAACTGTGTCCCTCAGCCAGTTGCTTCATTTTCCGTGCCGCAGTTTCCTCATCCGTACAAGGAGGATAAGAGCCCCTCCCCACAAAGTGGTCATATGTAAAAGCACGTGGCACGGGGTGGGCACTCGGCACGTGGTGGCTAATGTGCTTGTTGATTTCTGAGCCTGAGGGCCCCTCCTCCTTCCCTGGCGGAGCGGACAGTAAGGAACAGAACACTCGAGCCACCATCTTTGTCGAGGAGGAAACAGAGGCGCAATCTTCTCACTGCCCCAGATGTCTTTGAGACGCATGTCCCACAATCTAAGAATTCGTCTGGATCTTGGTCATGGTTCCCATCTTTCCTTATCCAGCCTTCCCTCCTCCCACTTCTGAGGCCCAATCTCCCTCCCTTGAGTTACTTGGGGGGAGGTCACATCCCTGTGGGCCAAGGTGGGGGAGGGGCCCTCCAGGAGGTGGGGAGGATTCTGGCAGCAAAGACAAAGCGCATGTTGGTGGGCGGCGGCTTCCAGTGGGAAGGGACAGCCCAGGGGCCCTGGGAGGTACAAAGCAAAGGAAAGAGCAGAGCTTTGGGCCTGACACACCTGGGTTCAAGCGCCAGCGCTGTAGGACCTATGGCAAGCCACCTAACCACTGTGATCCTCCGTGTGTCTGTCTGTACAGGGATATTAAAGACCTGTTTTTCAGGACTGTGGTGAGGATGAAGACAGATAACCTTTAGGAAGGATCCTCGACTATGTCTGGCACATGGTGGGATCTGAAACAAACAAATAAAAAAAAACCCAGACACACCTGGTCCTCTTCCCACGTGTGGACAAGCCCAGCGCAGGGAGGCCATCCTGTCACTCAGCAGTTCTGCCATCGTGGAACCGCAAGCCTGGCAGAGCTGGCAGACCAGGGGTCCTCTCCCCCAATGCTAGGGGTCACCTATCCTGTCCTTAGGACTCTCCTCTTCGGCATTCCTGACAGTGACTCTTCGGCCTCAGCTTGCACACTCCCACAGATGGGAAGCTCATGACCACTTTTTGGGACAGGCCGGGCAGCTCTGATTATTACAGGGCTTCCTTCAGAAACCCGCCTCCTCATAATTTCCACCCACAGAGCTCTGCCTCAGGCCTCAGAGGATCCCTGGACTCCTGGATTCAGTGATCGGCCCTGCAGAGATTGGAAGCGGCTCCCAGGAGTTAACCGAACCATGGATGGAAGAGCTGGCGCTGGGGACAGTTTGTCCAGTCAGTGGCAGGCTGGCTCTGCGGGAGAAGGGCCAGAAGAGGGTAGGGGGCCCTGGCATTCTGCCAGGGGTCAGCATTGGTCTGATGGCAGCTCTGCCCTGACCCTGCCAGGGACTCCTCAAGAGCTTCTGCCCAGTGGGGTCAAGCAGGGGGGCCCCCTCCTGAACCTGGCACGCAGCGCAGCCAGGTTGGTCTAGGGCAGGGCCGGCGGTGAGCAGGGCCGGGCACAGCCCAGAGCCCAGTCGGTGGGACACGCAGTGGCTGCAGAACAGGCACCTCCATTTCCTCTCCTCTCGCGCCGCCCTCGCCCTCGGCCCGCCCTCCCCTGCCTGGCGCCGCGAGGCTGTTTTTCCACCCGCTGGCGCGCGCTCCATCCCACTGTTTGCTTCTCTTTCTGGAGTTAAATTCGTCTGAAGACGCCAGCGACCCCAGGCCCCGCTGGTCTCAAACAGCAGATCCGGTGCAGAGAAAAGTGGGAGGGAGCCGGGAGCCCGGGGGGCCAGGCACTTTGGGTGGGGCAGCTGCCCTGCTGCCGCCTGTCCTGGAGGCCACTTGGAGAGCCCAGCCCTGAGGAAGCCAAGGCCACAGGTGCCTGCCGCTGGCCCCAGGTAAGGAAGGGGTCCTCCCTGGGGCATGCCAGGTATCAGAGGCTCATGGCAGGCCACCCCACCCCCCCACCCCGTCCCAGGCTGCCCAGAGGGATTATCCTGGGCAGAGAGGCCCCCTGCTGCGGCCTCCACTCTGGGTAGGGTCAGTCCTACCCTCCCCCTGTCTCCTGTCCTGACTGATGCTGGAGGTCCCGCTCGCTGGGGGTCTGGGGGTAGCTGGCCCTGGCCTGGGGGACAGGGGTAGAAGTCTCAGAATATGGTCTGGTCCACCCTCTGCTCAACACTCACCCTGTTCCAGCATCTTGGGCCCCACTGGGAGTTAACTAGGAGCCTAAAAGCTAAGTAGGGAAGGGGAAGCGGGAGACGGGGCTGCCTTTAACCCATTCATCCCCAGCAATAGTACAAACTCCCTTTCCCAGGGAGTTAGACTGGAGCCCTGGGCTGAGAAGTTGGGAAGAGTCAGACTCCTCCTCCTCCTCCTCCTGGGTCTGGTAGTCCTCCTTCCCCTCACCCCCGCTGCTGCTCCCCATGATCCTCCTCCTCCTCCTCCTCCTGGAGCCCACATGGCCACATGGCGCTGCCACCCACCCGTCTGCAGGCGGAGTGTAGATGACGCACAGAAAGAACATGGGCAGATCCCCCTGTTTGCTGCCCACCCAGCCCTCCACTCCCTGGCTTCCTCTGGCCTCAGGATTTTTGTTTTTCATCCTCCCGATGGGAAGAAGGACTTGGGGCCACACCCTGGCCTCTCAGGCTTGTGTGGGTGGAGCCTGGGAAGGGAGTTGGGGCTAAACTTTGCAGGAGCCTGGGGCCACGGCCACTTCCTGGCAGGGTGCCAGCCTGCTGCAGCCCAGACTGAGGCTGAGCAGGCTCCGGATTCATTCTCATCAAATCTTCTTGTGGCTGGCAGGCTGGAGGGTCCCAGGCTCTGTGGCTCTCGTAGGTGGACATAGCAAGGTCAGTAGGAGACAGAGGAAGCAGAGGCCTCACTGAGCTCAGGCTCACCCTGCCCACTTCCCAGGGCTACTGGGTTGTGGTCAGAGTCCCGCCCGGACACTTCCATGTTTGTTTGGCCTCAAGACACTTCATCTCCTACAGGCCTTAGTTTCCCGATCTCTGTAGGCTGGAGAATCATCCCCACCTTGAAGACCTGACAGGTGGGAGAGAGGGAGGGTTTCATACACGGGACGATTATCAGGCATCTTTTATTCCTTTTCTTTCCCTCCAACATCCCTAAAAAGAGAGCAAGGACCAGAAGGATTTATCCTTTTGTTCACAGATGAGGAAACTGAGGCCCAAAGAAAAGTTATGAAGAATGTTGAAAGCCAGAGCCTCCTAAGCCAGGTCAGACCCTGAAGTCTCCAACATGAAAAGGTCCTTGTGAGCTCCAGAGGAGCTGGTGTCCCGCTGTGTCCACCCCGCCCCCACTGCAGGATCCAGTCAAGTCCCTTGTCCACCAGGACACCCGCTCCAGCTCCCCCACCCATGGGACTGCACCCTCCAAGCAGTCCCAGGCCCCTTTGTGCATCAGCACCACCCTGGACCCCAGAAGGAAAGCCGGTCAGTGTCCCATGTCCCCTAACACCACAGGGTGTTCCTAACCCCTGCCCCTAGAGAAGCTTGTGGTGGCAACAACCTAAAAGGTTTGTGGCAGATGGACCCGAGCTCAAACCTCAGTTTTGCCTCTCATATGGGACTGTGGCAAGGCACCCTGCCTCAGGAAGCCTCACCATCCCTTCTGTACAGCAGGGATGTCATAGCTCAACAAGGATGTAAAGGGCCCGACTCGTGGTAGCAGCTCAGTGAGCAGCAGTGACTGTTGTTCCCCAGTGACCCAGGGCACCTTCCTTTCTCCCAGCCTGGCCACACTAGCATCCTCTTCAACTGCCTGTTTTCCTGCAGGAAAAACAGGAGGAAGCCCCAGGCCAGCCGCTGCAGTAGGGCTGGGATGGCCCGGCCGTGCCCTGCCTTCAGCTGCCCACCAGCCTGCACCCCTTCCTAGCCCCACAGGAGCCATCGGTCCCGTTCCTCCCGCCTCCTTTCCCGCAATCGATCCCCCAGCTGACCAGTCACCATGGCTGCCCTGATTGCAGAGAACTTCCGCTTCCTGTCGCTCTTCTTCAAGAGCAAGGATGTGATGATTTTCAATGGGCTGGTGGCACTTGGCACAGTGGGCAGTCAGGAGCTGTTCTCTGTCGTGGCCTTCCACTGCCCCTGCTCACCGGCCCGGAACTACCTGTATGGGTTGACAGCCATCGGTGTGCCTGCCCTGGCACTCTTCCTCATTGGCATCATCCTCAACAACCACACCTGGAACCTAGTCGCTGAGTGCCAGTATCGGAGGGCCAAGAACTGCTCGGCTGCTCCCAACTTCCTCCTTCTAAGCTCCATCCTGGGCCGTGCGGCTGTGGCCCCCGTTACCTGGTCTGTCATCTCCCTGCTGCGCGGTGAGGCTTACGTCTGCGCTCTCAGTGAGTTCGTGGACCCCTCCTCACTCACGGCCGAGGAAGGAGGCTTCCCACCAGCCCACACCACTGAAATCCTGGCCAGATTCCCTTGCGGGGAGGGCCCTGCAAACCTGTCAGGCTTCCGGGAGGAGGTCAGCCGCAGGCTTAAGTATGAGTCCCAGGTAAGGGCTGTAAAGGGAAGCTCTTCCTTCCCAAGGTGGTGGCTGGTGGGAGGTGCTGGGATGGCCCAGCGTTAAAACTGGAGTTGGTCCTCAGGGGCTGAGTTTTCTGGGAAAGCAATGCATTATTGGCATCAGTGATTAGAGCTGGTTAACTGGCAGGTTACTGCTTGGCGGGGCAAGCGTCAATGTCAATTCCAGCCTGAAATCAGAGAGGCTGGATAGGTACAGTGGCTCACACCTATAATCCTAGCACTTTGGGAGGTGGGAGTATCGCTTGAGGCCAGGAGATCAAGACCAGCCTGGGCAACATGGAGCCCTCATCTCTACAAAACAAAACAACAACAACACACTTAGCCAGGCATGGTGGCGTGCACCTGTAGTCCCAGTTACTTGGGAGGCTGAGGTGAGAGGATTGCTTGAGCCCAGGAGTTCAAGGCTGCAGTGAGCTATTGTCATGCCACTGTACTCCAGCCTGAGTGACAGAATGAGACACTGAGTCTTTAAAAAAAGAAAAAAAGTTTTAAACATTAAAGAATATTCTCCTGGTTCAGACTGAGCCTTTATCCCAGTCACAGATAAGCCCATTACCCCAGCCACAGGAGGCATGACCCCTGCATGCCACCTCAGAAGTGTCTGGATGTGCCACGAGTTGATAGTGGAGCGTGGCTGGCTCTGGGATGAACGCATTCCCAGCCCAGGGCCCGACCCAGCACTGGCCCAGCCCCAAGCACTGCTGACGTCAAGGGAGGCCCTGGTGTCAGGACGGGGTGTTGAGAGTCAGGAAGAGACAGTTGCTGCCCTGCTCCTGGCCTTGGCCTTAGCCGAGTTCAGGGACAGAAGGCAAGGGAAGAGACCTGGGCAGCAGCAGAAACTTGAGCCCGTAACTCAGAGAAACTGAGGAAGAGACAGGAGGAGCATGAGATTTTTTAAAAGGTCTCTTCTCTTGGGTACATAAGAAACAAGAAACAAAAGTAGATAGAGAAACAGAGATGGAAGATTATCAATAAAACTTATTTAATGCTGATCAAATGCCCACAGACCTGTGTACAGGAGTGAATGGGGAAACAAGGACAGGCCTGACTGCCCCTGCCCTCCCTAGGCTGATACCCACGCAAGTGTGTGAGACAGGCACTCGGGTGGCCTCCAAACAAGGCAGCTAGTGATGATATCAGAAGAACCGGGCCACGGGGATTCAGGCAAGGCGGGATTGTTCCCAAAGGGGCCTTTGAAGGCTTCCTGGAGGTGGCATCTGAGCCGAGCCTGGCAGGCTCAGCTGGGCTTGGATGGGGCGAGATGATGGCGGAGGGAGAGGTACCTGTGGGGTGGAAGGGGTGGCAGGAAATGCAGGAGGCAAAGTCTAAGAACAGGGGAAGTGCGAGTTAAAGGGGATGAGGAACCGGCAGCCGGAAGGGCCAGCTTCCCTCACAATATCTGCGCCTCCCGCCACGGCTCCCTGGGGTGGGCAGGCCCCGCCAGCTTTGCCCTTCCTGAACCCTGCCCATTCTCTGGCCAGCTCTTTGGGTGGCTGCTCATTGGCGTGGTGGCCGTCCTGGTGTTCCTGACCAAGTGCCTCAAGCATTACTGCTCGCCACTCAGCTACCGCCAGGAGGCCTACTGGGCGCAGTACCGCGCCAATGAGGACCAGCTGTTCCAGCGCACGGCCGAGGTGCACTCGCGGGTGCTTGCCGCCAACAACGTGCGCCGCTTCTTCGGCTTCGTGGCGCTCAACAAGGACGACGAGGAGCTGGTTGCCAACTTCCCGGTGGAAGGTACACAGCCACGGCCACAGTGGAACGCCATCACCGGCGTCTACTTGTACCGGGAGAACCAGGGCCTCCCACTCTACAGCCGCCTGCACAAGTGGGCCCAGGGTCTGGCGGGCAACGGTGCGGCCCCTGACAACGTGGAGATGGCCCTGCTGGCCTCCTAGGGGTCTGCTCCCCGGGCACTTTACACTGCTTGGTCCCAAACTGAACCCCACTGCCTACTCACACCAGCATCCAAAGGGGATTTTTCCCCCCTAAACTGGCGTCTTGGGCAAACAGGCCAGGGGATAGGGACACAAGGCAATCTGGGGTGCAGAGAAATCCAGCAGACAATGTCATCAGCTCTGACCTGAAGAAATTCCATGTCCTGTTCCCGCCAGCCGACCTGGTCAACAGCTTGGGGAAAAGACCTTTCCCAGAACTGGTCTGTAATTAACTATGACATGGATGATCTTTTACCGTTGGGACTCCAAGCTGGGAAGCCCCAGCTGGCAGGACCAGGTGACAGTGAAAGTCACCAGTAGGCTCCTTGTACAGTACATTGCGCAGTTAACTTGTGTCTAATTGCACAGGGACACGCAGCTCAGCAGTGCACCACTGGGAGGCTGCCCTTCGGTGGATGCCTCTGGCCTTATTTTATACACTTGAATTTTTGATAAAGCTTTTCTTACTATAAGGGACCAGCTTGGTGTCTGCATGATTGAATGGGCCATGCCACAGCAGGCTGGTGGGCATGGGGCCAGGCCCAACCCCCACGCCCTGTGGGAAGGAAGGGGACAGGACTAAAATGCCACAGAGGTGGCAGCAGTACAGGGAATCCCAGGTGTCACATCCAGGGGAAGGCCCCGGGGCTGATCTCTCTGCATTCAGATTCGACTGTCTGATTTGGTATGGGGAATAGATAAGGCCTGGCCTTTCCCAGAGGGAAGTTCAGTTTGAAATTTCTAGACTCAGAAGATCCTACACTCAGTAGGACAGAACTAGCTCTTGTAACCCAGTGCTACTAATCAGGCCAGCCCCGGCTCCTCCTTCCTCCCACCCCTGCCCCCTACCTCCACCATCTCCAAAACCTTCCTAGCATATGACTCAGTCATTTCCCATGGAAAAGCTCTCAGGGCATTCAAGACTCTGCCAGAGAAAACTTTTAATTCCCTCAGGACTAAGCCAAAAAAGAACTGGCTTCAACAACTAGCTGGGCTTGTGCTGTCCTCCAAGAACTCTGGAATATACCAGATGGAGAGAGATTAGGTGACCTGGCCAAGGTGGGCCTGGGATGAGACATCATCAGCGGTTTAAGCCGATGCCTGTGGCTGTCCTCTGCAGCCTAGGTTTCCGAATTTTCCCTTCCGGGCTGTGTCCTGCTGTCCCAGCCTCACAGCCTCCAGTACAGGGCGGAAGGCACTAGCTGAGCTGAGGCTGAGGGACGCCCAGAGACTCAGATCACAGGCGAGGGCCCACTCTCTGAACCCTGCCAGCCCCCTCTGGCTGAACCCACAGCCTGCCAGGGACAAAGTGGGCCTGACCACGAGATCCTTGGGAGTCAGCCCGTCCACTCCTGCTCCCCAGGGAACTCCCCGAAGGAGGGACACTTGGCTTTTATGGGAGTCCCAAGGCTGTTGCCTGCAACCACTGAGCAGCCACAGAACAGGGAAAGGATGACATAAATGGGGACTTAAAATAAGCACAGAGGAATTAAAAACAGTCTCGAATTCTTTTCCATCCTGACAGGATTCCCCAGGGATGCTGCAGAAAAAGCAGCACTCAAATAGAGTCCTTAGGTAACAGATTTCTGAGTGCCCAGGCGCTGAGGTGGGGCTGGCCCACTGCTGATGGTGCCTGGAGGAGCCAGCCCACCCCTATTCCTCCAGTACCGAGCTCTTGGCCTCCACGTACTCCAGGGCCTTGGCCTTGACCACCTGCACATCCTTCTCCGTGCCGTGCTGCTTCTCATAGTCCAGGTAGCGCTTGAAGAAGAATTTCATTCTCTTGGGGGCCAGGCTCAAATGAATGACCCGCTCAAAGATGTCCCTGTGAGGAGGAACAGGGCAGCATTTACCTCCCAGACCTGGTCACAAACTTGGCTAGTGCTCACCCGCCTGCTCCTGGGCTCTGGAGCCAGGGCCTCTATTATCCAGGACTCCTACTTCTACCTTTATTTTTGCTACCATTGTGAACCCCCGTGATGCCCCAGAGGGAGGCGCCACCATCACTTCCAGATGAGCAGACAGACACTGGGATATGTTAAAGGACTTACTTGCCTAAAGTCACACAGTGAATCAGGACAAAGCTGCTGGAATTGGGACACACAATGAGGTATGGATCTGTGAGAAAATCTCAGCTTATAACTTATTAACGAGCGTGAGTGGGGCACTTGTCCTTATAGGACGAGTCTACTCACCTCTAACTCTCCCTTCCTTGAGGGGATGCCTGGGGACAGTGAGATTGTGCCTGTGAAAGTTCTCGCTAACCAGAGCCAGGCACAGTGTTAGTGAGGAGGGATCCAAGTCTCCTGGCTCCCAGGCCAGGGGCCAGGGCTCCCTCCCCACTAATGGTTCCAGCCACAGACCGGAGCTGGGTATTTGGAAAGTGAATGTCATTACCCCTGGGGTGTCATGGCAAAGCTGTTTTTCTGTATCGAGTGAGAGACCTAGGGATACTGGGAGTTGCTGTGGGGCTGCAAGTCATCAGCTTGGCCAATGACTCCCCCCAACCGGGGAGCTGTGTCTTCCCCTCTCACCGGACTTCCTTCTGGCTGCCGTGCTTGATGGTCATGTCGATGTAGACCGACCAGACATCTGTGCGCTTTGGGTAGGTGCTCAGCGTGTTCTCAAAAATGGCTTTGGCCCGCTCCGCATCCCCCAGCTGGAACTCAAGCTGGGCAAACTTGGTAATCACATCCACGTCTGCGGGGAGAGGATGGCTCAGAGACCCAACAAGCAGACAGACCCCCACACTGCAACACAGTGTGCAGCAGGGACAGGGTGAGTCTGCCTCCCTGCTCTTGGGTCCCAAGACCTAGGTCATGACAAAAGAGACAAAGCCCAAAAAGGACAGTAGATGGGTTCAGGGCCAAATACACAGATGCAGAGACTCAACTCTCTGGGTCCAGAAAAGGTGGAGGGTCCCAGGGGCAAGAGAATTAGTGCCAATTGCTTTTTGTTCCTCCATCTTTCGCCATCTAGCAATGTAACACACATTGCCATGCTAGAGATAGCCATGCACCCTCCACGAGGCTTTCCTAACTGAGAAGTGCCCCCATCCCCATGTGCTCAGAAACTGGGAATGGGCACTCACGCTCCTTGCTAGGCAGACACTCAAGGGCTCGCTGCAGCACATGGTGACTGGCCCTGGCCTGGCTCCTCCGCAGGAGAAAGGCACCATATTTGATCCACACAGCTTTCTCCTGCCGGAAACGCTTCAGCATCCGGTTGTAGAGTTCACCGGCTTCCTGTGAGAAGAGACAGGTAAGCTGAGGAGAGTGTGATGCTACGGAGCGGACAACAACAAAGACAGGCAGTGATGCTCACGAGAAGCTAGACTTGGGCACACGGACCCCAAATCGCTACCTTAGGCTCATGCCAGAGACCCGAGAGGAGCAGGGAGGGAGGCAGGAAATGATGGGGCATTTTCCCACTATGCCTGTGCCCATAGCAAGGGGAGTCTCGGACTAGGAAGATGTGAGAATGACAAGGGAGAGCAGGAGAGACAGACAAGGGGACACTGGGCTGGGATGTCCCCTTTGTCTGTAATGTCCCACCAGCAGCCCAAGGCATACACACCGGGGTCCGCTACCCCTTCACTTCCAAAGCCACTGCTTCCCTCACGTCAGCCCCACAGTGCCACAGTGGATGTGGGGAAATGACTTCTCTCACTTGGAAGATAAGGAAGTCAGGGCCCAGACGTCAGGTAGCAAGCCCGGGGCAGGACTGGACCCAGAACCCGGGGTTCTTCCCTGAGACTGCTGCTGTGACTCCCGGAGTCCATCTGCGAGAGGCTGAGGACCCTTTGGCAGCTGACCACCTGGCCCAGACTTCTACCTGTAACTTCTCTGACTTGGTATAGATGTCAGCCAGGTGCAGATAGACCTTGAGAGGCTCGTTGTACTGCACGGCCCGCTCGAAGACCTTGCTCAGGGACTCCTGAGAGCCGTACATGTTCTCCAGGTTCAGCAGCGCCACCCACACGTTCAGCTTCTCCTGCTCTTCTCTGGAGGGAAAGCGGTCGGCACATGAGCTCCATCGACTCAGCCCAACAGGCCTCCCGCCCCCATCTGGGGATGTCAGTGAACTACCTCCTCCTCGCAGGCCCCATCCATGGGCTCAGATCCCACCCCCGAGCGCAGGCACTGAGAGGCCTGTCCCCACTGCAGCTCACACAGCATGAGGAATGCCCCCACCCCCAACGCCAACTGCCGGCTCTGTGGCTCCCTTGGTTTCTGCTTCCATTCCTGGGAAGGAAGCTACTACATCTCAAACGAGCCTGAGATTTGGGCTAGAAGCAAAATCTTGGGTCTGATTCTCTCTTAAAACTAAGAATGAAGCAAAAGACTGCTGTCCCTCTTCAGTAGGCATCAGAAAACTCACTCCTCTCTGCCTGAAAAATGGCCACCTACAGGGTTTTCACCCAGGTATGTAGACAGTGGTTCTCCCTATTCTATTTCTGCTCCAGACTGGGTAACTTATTTAAGTGTAGGGACTCTTATAAAGGTTACCCTTGGCTATTTCAGTGAAGACTATAAAATATAAATGAGCAGATCTATTTCACAGAGGCCACACCTATGAGAGAAAGCCTGGGAACCCACGGGCCCCTGGTGGCAGCCACCCAAACTACTGCTGGCCTGCCTGGGAGGAAGTGACCCACAGATGGCAAACCCTGCCAGCCCAGCACTTGGGGCGACATGGGCCTCCCATTAAAAGACCCTCCCTAGAGCAGGGAGAGGCGAAGCCTAACCTGAAGGAGATGGTCTTAAGGGCTCTCTCGGCCACGGCTCGGGCCTTCTCGATTTCCGTGGCCTGCAGGTGGAAAGCCATGTACTGCAGCCACAGGATGGAGCTGTTGGGGGAGCTCAGCACGAGTCGGTCAAAGTCATCCGCTGACTCTGGCTGTCGTCTGGGATCCATCAGCGCCTCCTCAACTCGGGACAGCTCTTTCTCTGCCTTTTGCTTCTCCAAATCCCTTTCCTTCTTGCTTTTCTTTTTCTGCTATGGAAGGCAGAAAATAGTGAATAATCTGCTCCTCAAGCCCGGGGGAAGTCTGTGGTGAAAGCTACAAGTTGGCAGGGCAGTCCATGGCTCTGTACATACCCCTTGGCGTGGGACTGGGCGCCACCCCTCACTGTCCCCCAACCCAGACTAGGACAGAGCACAGGAGACTGGTACCAAGGGGGCCCTGCAAAAAGGACAAAGCCCTGGAAAATACAGCACCATGGCTTGGTGTGGCTTCTCGTCCTCCTCACTGTCTGAGCTCTCTCCTCGAGGTGGCAAGGCCGGGGTCAGGGAATCTAGGCCCACGTTCCAAGCAAAGCCTGAAGGCAGCTGCAGGCGGGGAGCTTCTGCTGGCTTGGTTGGCTTCTCCTGGAGGACCACAGAGGCGCTGAGGAAAGCACGTGGCTTGGGCTGCTCCCTATTCCCAGCCCCAGCCCACCCAGAGAAGCACGACCCCCCACCATGCCCAGAGACAGGCCAGCTAGGCCCCAACCCACTGGAGAAGCTCTATAGCAGGAACATAAAAGTTTTATCTGTAAATAAATTTACTTACGCAACAAACTTTTAAAATATATGTATTCATACACATAGAAAACATCAGGAGAGCTAGGACAGAGATATGACGAAAACTCTAAGGATGGCAGGGACGGGAGTACCTGAAGTCCGGGAGGCCCTGCCCGGAGAGTGTGAGCTGGCCACACCCAGTCCTTTCAGCTCAAGTACGACTCTCATTTTTCAGACGATGTGGGCTCAGACATGCTAAGCCTCATCTTTATCTGCCCGAGCCTCTAATTTAATTCAGTTCCCCTCAATAAACATTCACAGGATTTATTTTATGCAGCCTACTGTCTGTGTAAACAGGGTCCCTGCCCTCGAGGAACCCACGATGAAGAGAAGAAACTGACAGTCCCTTCCCCACTTTCATATTTTATAGGAAATGAGGTAGGAGGATGGGGCTGAAGGCAGACCAGCTCCTCCCGGCCCCGGGGCAGCCTCTGCCTCCATTCAACCTCTCGTCCCTCACCTTGGGCAGCACATTCGTCTCTTCCATCTCCTCTTCTCCTTCCCGATAATACACTTCCATGCCACTGTCATCCTCCTCTGACAGACCAGCTTTCTTTGCCTTCTTATTCACTCTTTCCTGAGGTGACAGGTGGGTGAATGCCCAAGAGTGCCCTCCAACAGCCCCAGGCGACACCCTCCCTCTGCTCCTCTCTCACCGCCAGAGCCCAGCCCCCAACTCTCGCTGCCTCACTCCAAGAGGTCAGGCTGGCTTTGCCAACGCTCCTTTTTCCGGCGGGATGAGGCACGACCCTCTCGAGGGGCTCACCGGCTCACTCGCAGGCGTCTGCAGCCCCCGCTTGCCCTGCGTCTTCTCCTTGCTGGGCAGCCGCGCCGCTGCCTGCCCCCTTTGGTTCTTCTTCTCTTTCCTTTTCTGATTCTTCTCTTCTCCTTTTTGGTCTCTCTCCTTAGCCTCTATTTTCCTCTCCTCTTGCTTTGAAAGTGGCAGTTCCACGGGTGCAGACAACACGTCAGGCTTCCCAGTAT
>CAUYRT010013614.1:0-26671 GCA_963574885.1 Lepilemur ruficaudatus
AGGCATCCAAAAGCATCCAATCAGGGGATAGCAAATGCAAAGCCACGTCATTGGCTGCAAAGCAAAACTTATCATTCCAGGGAAACAGAAACTTAACTTCAACTATGAGGGGGAGGGTAAGGCTCAGGCATCAAGGCTGTAGCCGGGCCTCTTGGCTCCGGACAGACTCCTCCCGAGATTGTGTTTGTAACTTTTCAGCCAAAATTAACAACTATAAAGACCATCTATCTTAGATTAACTTATTTGCTGGTAGTCAGTGTTAATGATTTTTTTATAAATCATATTTTTACTTATAATAATTAATTTCTGGTCTTTGCCTTTGAAATATTTAAAGCACTTCTTAAGACAAATGCTTTTTTGTGGGATTAATTTTATTATTAGAAGACCTTTATTTTATTTTATTATTTTTTTGAGATAGAATCTCGCTCTGTTGCCCGGGCTAGAGTAGTGCCGTGGCATCAGCCTAGCTCATAGCAACCTCAAACTCCTGGGTTCAAGCAATCCTTCTGCCTCAGCCTCCCAAGTAGCTGGGACTTCAGGCATGCGACACCATGCCTGGCTAATTTTTTCTATATATTTTTAGTTGTCCAATTAATTTCTTTCTATTTTTAGTAGAGACGGGGTCTCGCTCTTGGTCAGGCTGGTTTGGAACTCCTGACCTTGAGCAATACACCTGCCTTGGCCTCCCAGAGTGCTCGGATTACAGGCATGAGCCACCGCGCCCAGCCGACCTTTATTTTAAAACTTAAACTGAGTGGAAATTATTTTCTATAGCAGTGTTTTGAATATTTCCTCTGCCTCATGCCTTAATTCTTCTGGAACTTGAAAGAATTAGGGATGCATGAAAAATAGTATATATGTCTCTTGAAGACCCTGTCAGTTAGGGAAAGGGTATTCACTATTCTTTTCCCAAGTAGTCTGAGCATGAAAAAAGAATGTTCTTTGTTAGTGTGTGTCAAATTGGACATTAGTCTTAACTGCAAGATTTGTGGGGAATTTTTGTCTGGCTTTCAGTCTCGATGTGGCAAACCATGTTTTCAACTGTGACCAGAGACTAGAAGGGGTCAGAACTGAGTCTGATAGTATCTTGTGGCTTTTATTTGTATAGATCTTGTACTTCTATTTTGACGGTGCTTAAAGCATTGAAGAAGCTGATGTTTGAAAAGAACAGGTGTCAATGTTGGGAGCGGTTTCACAATCATCTGATCAGGATGGCAGTGGGCATGTACAGGTGTATTACTGGATGTTACTCATTTCCACCAGAGGCTGGGGCCTCTGGGTAGCAATAACCTTCTCTCTGCGCCGAAGTCCCACATTACATGCAAAACTGCTTTGCTGATGTTTAACACCCACACATGTCAAGGTCAGAAAGAAAACAGGAGACGAGTGAAAATAGTGGACAACACAGCAAAAAACACATGCTTTCCCAAGAAATCAGAGCCTCTATTTATGCTGGAAACATATAAGTACTATGAAACTGGTCTTTGGATTAACCCCTATGAGAGGAAATTCTCATGTAACCGTGGCACCTTATCTTAGCAATCACTTCATAGTGCAACCTTGGTATTCACAATTAACCACTTATTTATTTATTTGTTTGTTTATTTAAGAAACAGGGTCTCAGTCTGTCACCCAGGCTGCAGTGCAGTGGCATGATCACAGCTCACTGTAACCTTAAACTCCTGAGCTCAAGTGATCTTCCTGTCAGCTTCCCGAGTAGCTGGGACTATAGGCACACGCTATCATGCCAGCTAATTTTTAAAGTTTTTGTAGAGACAGGGTCTTGCTATGTTGCCCAGGCTGATCTCAAACTTCTGGCCTCTTGCCTCCACCTCCAAGAGTGCTAGGATTATAGGTGTGAGCCACCACACCCGGCCATGATTAACTACTTTTAACAGCAAATTACCTTAAAGAAGCCTTGAATTGCTAGAGATTGCTCAAAAACAAAGGTTGTACTGAGAAGAACTTAATGCTTTTTAAAAAGCAGGTCTGGCCTCCTTAGTCACCCCCATTTTTGTTTTTGTTGTTTTCTACTCTGGCAGTTTCACATGAAGAAGACAGCACGAACAAATAATGACCTCTTTCCAGTGACCGATTAGTCTGAATCACTGCTCAGGGGACCATCTCCTTCTTGCTTCAAGTGGTACTAAACCAAAAGATTCCCTTTTCATGGTTGTTGTTTTTTTTTTTGAGACAAGAGTCTCACTCTGTTGCCCAGGCTAGAGTGCCGTGGCATCAGCCTAGCTCACAGCAACCTCAAACTCCTGGGCTCAAGCGATCCTCCTGCCACAGCCTCCCGAGTAGCTGGGACTACAGGCATGTGCCACCATGCCTGGCTAATTTTTTCTATATATTTTTAGTTGGCCAATTAATTTCTGTCTATTTTTAGTAGAGACAGGCTCTTGTTCTTAGTCAGGCTGGTTTTTAACTCCTGACCTTGAGCGATCCTCCCGCCTCGGCCTCCCAGAGTCCTAGGATTACCCTTTTCATGTTTAGTTAACAGGAATTGGGGTTCTTTCGAGGATGAGGAAAGCAACAAAATACATTTGAAGGTGTGATTGTTTTGAGTTGGGAAAGGTACAATAGGCTCCCCTAGCCTGGGGCTGGAGGAGAAGAGGAGAAGAGCCTCACTCTGGCTTTGATGGAGTCTCCTCTTATGTTTCTTTTGAAGCAGAAGGACCTTTGGGCCAAAATGACTCCTATTCCCCTATGTCCTCCACAAAAAGCGAGGGCGGTTAGCAGAATTCTCATAAAATCCTTTGAGTAGCCACTTATGAAGTTTCTCTTAGAGTTCAGGTTGGGCCTGAATGCTCATATTAGCATGGATGGGGCTCTGTTTTGTCTGGAAACACAGTTCTCTCATCCCACCCTGTCTTGCACATGTATGTGGTCCCAAGGGGTGAGGGTGACCATGGAGTGATGGAGAGCAGGGAAGAAAAAGTGTGGGTCAGTGTAAGCACACCATGGATACTTGGAAAACTTTTGTGATGTGCACAGGCCTATTGAGGGTGATTCTGGGATGTCACCTCAACAGGCCTCCTTGCCATTCATTTTGAATGTCATTCCTTAGAAATTCCCATCCATATCCTATTAAGCCCATTTCAGGCACAAAACCAAACATACTGAGAATTCACCTCTTTATTGAAAAATACAAAAACATGCCTTCCAAAAAAATAATGTACTTTGTTAGTTTATTCAATTCATCTAACAGGCATTTGGTGAACTGTTTTTGATGTTGCGCTATGCACAATTAGAATCTGAAAGAAAAACCCTTTGGAAAAACTGACATAAAGGCCCAATCTTAGGCCGGGCACAGTGGCTCACACCTGTAATCCTAGCACTCTCGGAGGCCGAGGCTGGCAGATCATTTGAACTCAGGAGTTTGAGACCAGCCTGAGCAAGAGCGAGACCCCGTCTCTACTAAAAATAGAAAGAAATTATCTGGACAACTAAAAATATATAGAAAAAATTAACTGGGCATGGTGGTGCATGCCTGTAGTCCCAGCTACTCAGGAGGCTGAGGCAGGAGGATCACCTGAGCCTAGGAGTTTCAGGTTGCTGTGAGCTAGGCTGACGCCACGGCACCCTAGCCAGGGCAGAGTGAGACTCTGTCTCAAAAATAATAATAAAAAAAGGCCCAATCTTAGAAAAGGGGGACTACAAAATGACTGCTAATCATAGGGGACCATCCAGGCCAACCAAGGGCAGGTCAAAGGAAGGCAAGGGCAGAGGAGGCATGGGTGGTATAGGTGGCCTGGGCACGGTGGCTCCGGAAGAAACCATCTCCAATCAGGCTCCAGAACAAGGACGGCATTATAGGACCCATCCAAGATTATGCCTTACTGGGTGTCCCAGGGTGTGGGGAGTGGCATATTTCTGAACCTTAATGCCCTCTGACATCTCCTCCACTTGACCCTCCTATTCTTAAACCAAACCTTCAAGTAGAGAAAAAAAAGGGTTGGTTTAGTCTATCAAACGATTAATGTCATAAGAAAAAAAAAACCCACAACATGCACCTCTTTATGCCATTGAGATTTTAAACTCAACTAGGAGAAGCTATTTCCTTATTGGTAAAATATCTTAGGAAAGTTAACTCTGCACCCCCTCCCTTCAGTTCAGTTTTGGACTAGGCTTATTGCTTTGTCTCTCTCATTCCATTTTTAATATTCCTTAAGGGTTTTTTTTCCAGTTCTTTGATGCAAGTCTAGCTGACAAATTGTACTCAGTCCCTGCTGTTGATGCTATGCCTGGTAATAGGATGGAGAAATGTTGGTACTCTGACAGTGGTCCACCTGGTATCCAGCTGCCCCTGCTCCCTCCTCATTAGAGACAGTGTCACCCTGGTTGTGGGGAAACTTGTGCAAGGTGGGCCCCATTTAAAGTCTTACTGAGGCCCCTCATTTGGAAAGCCCGTCTTCAGTCTGAAGTAACTAATCGATAGGAGCAGGGTAGATATTTAACCTGGTTTCCTCAAGGATATCTAAGGAGCCATTTACCCTCTGAAACC
The DNA here is from genome assembly GCA_963574885.1 of Lepilemur ruficaudatus. NCBI lineage: Eukaryota > Metazoa > Chordata > Mammalia > Primates > Lepilemuridae > Lepilemur > Lepilemur ruficaudatus. The sequence goes on from CAUYRT010013614.1 coordinate 4,508, forward strand.
CCTTAACAGTTATAAAGAGGTCTGACGAGGAGAGCTTGGTTATGGGGGCCCCAGAAAGTTTGTGGCTTGTCTAGCTGGGAAAGGAGAGTTGCTGATGCGCCCTGGATACTGCCTTGATATTTTAGCTTGTAGACTTAAGGAAAACTTTAGCTAAACTGGGTCCAAGTTCACTAAAATCACCACCACTAGATGTGCAGCTCCTTTTTGTCACTGTACTCACACACGCACTGAGGAGCAAAGCTAATAAACCCACCCTGGAATTTGTTTTTGAAAAATACTCTCTTAATAAGACTTACGGTTTTCTATGGTCTCGAATAGTAATCTTTTGAGTCCATGACCTACAAATTAGTCACCACTGCCTGAGCAAATGAAAAAGTATTTCAAATTAACTCAAGTAAGAATCTGGTCTGAACTGAGAGCCTCCACCCACTACTTAACAAATTTTACAGATTTTTGTCAGAAATTCCTCAGAATTTGTCAGGAATTTTTGTCAGAAATTCCTCAAGAGAAATGTTCACTAATGAAATTCAATTTGTGCCATATCTTCAAGGTATATATCTGAGTGTATGCAATTCTTATTTAACCTTTTCACCCTTCTTAGTTCAGTGGAACTTTATTGAAAATTGTTCTTGTTTGTCTCAATTTTTAGACAAATTCCCAGTTTGCAACCCACCCCCCACTGTAAACTAAGTGTGTTAGCAATGTTTTCAGGCTAACACATCAAAGTTATCCAGAAAGTTAGTGCTGCTGCTTTCTAGACAGCTTGACCACAGACTAAGAAAAACAAAAACAAAAACAAAACAGCAGAAGAACCAGGCACTTGGACTTTTAAAATATCTCCTCCCATCACTCTCAGTGTAACTAAACATACATTAATTACACCTACAGTGTGTTCTATGTGTGTGAATTATTTATTCCCTTATCCCAATGCTTGCATATTTATAAATTCATTCATTTAGATAATAAGAGCATATGCCTGGCTTAAATATTTTCAGTAATTAAACACCGTTGAAACCTCTTGTAAGCCAGCTCCTTGATGCATTATTTTGCATACTTCCCAGGTCAGATTGAGCCCCAATAGACTCCACACAGAAATGTTCCTTAAAGGATACCATTGTTAGAAGCAGTTGAACTTTATTTGTATTTAATCTTGTACAGAGAACAGAAGTAGCAGTTTGGTTCTTTTTATGTTTCCATTAGAAGATCATATTCCCCCTGGTAATGGGAAATTTCCCATAAACTGGGGTTTACTTATCCCATTTTCACCCCCAAAACTTTAAAGCTAATTTGCCAAACATTGAAAAGGCAACAAAAACACACCAACTTGAGAACGTCTAGGACACAGCCGGCCAATTTCTGAAGCAGGTTTTACAGTGGCTGTCCTGGCTTATTGCTTTCTTCAGGTTGATCGACTTGCTTGCTCTCTTCGGTCACATCCTTGCATACTTTAAGCTCCTTTCTGGGGGGATAAAACCGCAAAAGTTCAGGATTTGGAATTGTGGATGAAAAAAATACACGGAAGCACATCTCATACTTGCTTTAAAATTTCTACCCTTCTAACCACCGAGCACATTTTTCTGTAGTACCTAGCTCCAGGCTTGCTTTAGGGACGGTTTTTCTTTGTGTGCAGAATTTAAGAGGGCGCTAAAAAACTCAGGATTCAGATTAATAATTTTTGATGCAGTATTTAAAAAATCAAGACCAATGAAAACAAATCCGTCATGACCAAATTATCAAAATTTTAAATAATGGCAGGATCTGACCGTGTATGCCTCACTCTCCTCACCTTGATGTATCCTGATTCCAACAAAACGTTATTTACAGAAACAGGAGTGCGGCCCAAGTTTCCCGGCTTTTTTCACTTACGTCCTCCGTGGGGAACACCGCGATGCCCATAGGCATCGCCCGCATTTCAGAGCCCAAGGGCGGGCGGACTCCAACGACCCTGAACTCCCCACATAGGTTTTGGTTCTGAAGGGGAGGGAAGGAGACTGGGAGTGGGGAGCCCAAAGCGTCCCGGGACGAGCCCTACCGTCCCGGAGAACCCGCGCCATAAGAGCAAGCTGCTTACCCTGCGAACACGTCGGGGTATTGAGCGCGCTGGAAAACGCTGTCCAGCTCCTTCAGCTGCAGCCGCCTGAAGGTTTTGAGGTAGAAGCGATACTTCCTTTCCGGGGGCTTCGGACCCTCGGCAGCGGCCTCCTGGGCCGGCTCCTGGTCGCGGTCGCCGCCGCCGCTGCCGCCGCTGCTGCCGCCGCCGCTGCTGCCGCCGCCGCCGCCGCTCATCTGGGTCTCGTCGTCTAAGGGGTCAGGAGCTCCCGCGTCAACATGGCTTTCTTCTCCTGCTGCTGCTCCCTGCTCAGGGTCGGATCCTGTTTTCTCCTCGTCTCCTCCCGCTTCAGTCACCGAGGTCACCATGGCCTTCGCATCTGGAAAGGGAGAAAACCAAAGAAAGAGAGAGAGAGATCAGGGCGTTCGAGCCCGAAGGACACGGGCAGAGAGCGGCCGGGGCGGCTGCGGCCGCGCAGAAGCGTGGCGTCCGCTCGCCTCTCTGAGGGAAAGTTCGTTTCCTGGAGTCCGCTAAAACACCTGTCCCGAGCCAGGCACTGACCCTGCAGTTCTTCCTGGAGCTCATCGACTCCCAGGCTGCGGTAGCCGGTGTCCTCGTGGCTGCCCTCGCGGGGAGAATCCATGGTCTTGAGAGCTGCCGACGACGCCGTGAGCTTCTGCCGTCTCCGCGCCGGGGTCTGCTCTCGGGGGGCGGGGGAGGGAGGTTTATATAGCGCGCGTCCGCCTCGGGTCCAACGTCTACGTCTACGCGCTCGTGCTTAGACGACGCTACTCCAGTCGGCTCCGGTTGTGGCCGGGTTGGACCTGCTGCAATACGCGCGCTGCCGGGGCGTGGCGGTACAGCAGGGGGAGTGCTCGTAGACGGGGCGCTGGTAGCAGGCGTACGTGTGTGGGGAACCCCATTTAAATGTTGCAGTTTCTCTGACTACTCCCAACTCGGGCGGGGTGACTGTGCTGAGGAAGGGGGCTGTGCGGGATTACACAAGCCGATTTGGAGTAGGGAAAGAGGCGGAGGAGCGAGACTCACTCTAGCCCCCGGAGCCCTTGGAGAAAATGTTTGGAGAGCATCTCTCCACTGGGCCCTCGATCACGCTAGCTGGCATGTGTGTGTGTGTGTGTGTGTGTGTGAGAGAGAGAGAGAGAGAGAGGAGAGAGAGATGGAGAATGCGCTGAGAGACAGAGATGGAGAACGCGCTGAGAGAGAGAACGCGCTGAGAGAGAGAGAATGCGCTGAGAGACAGAGATGGAGAACGCGCTGAGAGACAGAGATAGAGAACGCGCTGAGAGAGAGAGAGCTGAGAGAGAGAGCGCTGAGAGATAGAGAATGCGCTGAGAGACAGAGATGGAGAACACGCTGAGAGAGAGAACGCGCTGAGAGAGAGAGAGAATGCGCTGAGAGACAGAGATGGAGAACACGCTGAGAGACAGAGATAGAGAACGCGCTGAGAGAGAGAGAGCTAAGAGAGAGAGCGCTGAGAGATAGAGAATGCGCTGAGAGAGAGCGCTGAGAGAGAGATAGAGAATGCGCTGAGAGACAGAGATGGAGAACGCGCTGCGAGACAGAGATAGAGAACGCGCTGAGAGAGAGAGCGCTGAGAGAGAGGAGAGCGCTGATAGAGAGCGCTGAGAGATAGAGAACGCGCTGAGAGAGAGAGAGAATACGCTGAGAGACAGAGATGGAGAACGCGCTGAGAGAGAGAGAGCGCTGAGAGAGAGATAGAGAATGCGCTGAGAGAGAGCGCGATAGAGAATGCGCTGAGAGAGAGCGCGATAGAGAATGCGCTGAGAGACAGAGATGGAGAACGCGCTGAGAGAGAGAGCGCTGAGAGAGAGATAGAGAATGCGCTGCGAGACAGAGATAGAGAACGCGCTGAGAGAGAGAGCGCTGAGAGAGAGAGAGCGCTGAGAGAGAGGAGAGCGCTGAGAGAGAGAGCGCTGAGAGAGAAATAGAGAATGCGCTGAGAGAGAAATAGAGAATGCGCTGAGAGACAGAGATGGAGAACGCGCTGAGAGAGAGAGCGCTGAGAGAGAGAGAGCGCTGAGAGAGAGCGCGATAGAGAATGCGCTGAGAGACAGAGATGGAGAACACGCTGAGAGACAGATGGAGAACGCGCTGAGAGAGAGAGAGAGAGAAGGAGAGAGAGAGAGAGAGAGATGGACAGAGAACGCGCTGAGCCCGCGCATCATGTGGTGTGGGCTTTGAGCACCACTCTCCCCTCTGGGTAACTCATGGATGAGACTTTCTGGTCCTGTCCTATTCTCACCCAAAGTCTGTGAATCTTGCTGTTATTAAGATGAAATTATTAGGTAGGAGACTACATGCTAGAGTTTTGCAGCAACGTACTGAAAGCTGAGCGCGCAATGCACTTCAGGGGGTCTGGGGAGCGGGAGCTTGGGGCTGGGTTTGCGCAGGACTGTGGGTGCTGACATGCAAGCTGCAAGAAACCCAACACCCCCCTTGCGAAAGCTCCAAGTACCACGCATCTGAGTAGGAGCATAGAACTCTGCCCAGTCTTTATTGCATCCGAAAATGGTTGCACTGCGTGTGGCCCTTCCTTTGGCTCTGGACGTAACTGCGGAGTATGTCACGTCTGCTCCACTCTGTTCCGCTATTGTGCCTCAAGCTGCAGGCACTCTACAGAAGCGCACGTGTTCCCATCTGGGCGGGAGTTGTGGACTTGGGTTAGTTCCTGCCTACCCTCGTCCTCCTCTTTCTTTTCCCACCCTTTGTCTAGAACTATCTGAGGTCTTGTTCCACACTGATAAATGTCAAATACAAAAGAGCCAGGGCAGATTGAGGGCTTTGTGTTTCTCCCTTGAGGAATTGTGCCTCCGGGGCGTGGCGGTTTACCCCTATACAAAGCACTCTAGGAGGCGGAAGGATCATTTGAGATCAGGAGTTTGAGGCCAGCCTGGGCAGGAGCGAGATCCCATCTCTATAAAAAAATAGAAAAAATGAGCACAGTGTCATGGCACATGCCTGTAGTCTCAGCTACTGGGGAGGCTGAGGCAGAAGGATCGCTTGAGCTCAGGAGTTTGGGGTTGCAGTGAGCCATTATGACGCCACGGCACTCCAGCCCAGGCGACGCAGCGAGACCCTGTCTCCAAAAAAAAAAAAAAAAGGTCAGGCGCGGTGGCTCACACCTGTAATCCTAGCACTGTGGGAGGCCGAGGCGGGCGGATCGCTCAAGGTCAGGAGTTTGAAACCAGCCTGAGCAAGAGCGAGACCGGTCTCTACTAAAAATAGAATTTAATTGGCCAACTAAAAAATACACACACACACACACACACAAACACACACACATATATAAATTAGCCAGGCATGGTGGCGCATGCCTGTAGTGCCAGCTACTCCGGAGGCTGAGGCAGGAGGATTGCCTGAGCCCAGGGGTTTGAGGTTGCTGTGTGCTAGGCTGTTGCCAGGGCACTCTAGCCTGGGCAACACAGTGAGACTCTATCACAAAAAAAAAAAAAAAAAGGAAATGTACCTCAGGACCAGTTAGTATCCTAATATTGAGAATAGCTCCTAATAATTGGCCCTATGCCTGAGAATGTACATTATCCTATTTTTACCTTCATAACCACCATTGCCACCAGACCCATTTATTAATAATAAAATAAAATAAACCACTTTCACAGGCCCCTAAAAGCACGGTGGACTCCACTCATTTTGTCCACTGTGCCTAGCAGATAAGTGTCTCCTGCCTTGTGTTTCCAGAGGGTGGGTAGGAAACCAGCTACAGGATTGTTGGCTGACAAATTCACTCTAAAAACGCTGTCAAGGAATTTCACCCCCACAGCCTCTCGCTGACATTAACCAAGACATCTCCTCCTCAGGCTGGCTTTTGCTGGGATCTGCAGGTCTCTCTCTCTTGTGGCTAGATACTCTGTGATGAATTTGGCCTGGGGTCAGTTATTAAATGAGAGACCTACAATGGTCTCTCGGTGTGCATTACCCTAGTAGCTAGGACATCTGTCAAAATTTGGGTCGTGTGGTCTCTCACATCTGAGATTTCCATGATTTACTGCAGTGTTTTCTAAACTTCACTCATTCCTGTACCCCTTTTGGTGAATGTTGTCTATCTGGGCACCAGCCAAGGCAGTATTTACTTAAGATTTTTAGTTAAGTTGATTCATTTCTTGAAAACATTACATATCTAATTGAGCCTCATCCAAGTAAAAATAGGTTAGATGTCTCATATTTATAAGGGCAGGGATCCTGGAGCCAAATAGTTGGCATCTGCATCACCGGTTTGTTTGTCATTTGCTAGCTAGCTAACCTGGTGAGTTGCTTTTTCTCCTTGTGCTTCAATTTTCTCATCTGTAAAATGGGGTAATAATAGTACCTACTTCATGGGATTGTGAAGATTGAGATGAAAATAACAGTAGTTTACACTTAGCTGGTTCTTACTGTATTCCAAGCAATGATCTAAGTGATTTGCTTATATTAACACATTTAATCCTCTTAATGCTACGGATATAAATGTGCTGTTATTGTCATTTTACAGGTGATGTTATTGAATCACAGAGATGTTAAGTAACCTGTTCTAAGTCACCCACTAGGGAAATGTTCAGCTGGGATTTGAACCTGTCTTCTGAATACTATCCCTGACACAGAAAATGTGCTCAATAACATTTGCTATTATGCTGCATGCTATTATTATTGCTCTTTTGTAATTAGTTAACTAGACATAACTAGAGATAAAAGTACTGAGCTCAAAAAATAAAGACTTTATTCTCACTTCTAAATTTCATTTATTTTAAAAATAATGAGGTAGTAGTATTGGTAAGTAGTGATTATTTATTTAATTACAGGGAATTAGATATACTTAGAACAATAATTTGAAGCCAGGAAGCTAAAAAAAAACATTCTTCTTAACACTAAATTCAATTGTTACAATCATGTATTAATGCTATAGACAAATATTGGTACCTAGGTTACTAGTTTACTAGGGATAGCGAGAGATAATCAGGAAATCTGTTTGAATTCAGAAGTTAAAAAACTGTTCTTCACCACCCTAATCTTAATCTCGTGTTGAAATAAAGACTTAGAACTATGTATAATTAATATTAATAGTAATAGGTTAGCTAGTTAACTACAGATAATTGGTTGACACTAGAATGTGGAACCATAATCTTAATATGAAATTCTTAATTTTGATTGAAATAATATATCAGTAGTATGGTTAATTACGATAATCAGTTTACTAGATATCTAGAAAAACTGAATTTAGGATGCTGAAAAGCACACTATTCATAATTCTGAATTCTTATTTTTTTTGAAATGTGGATTTAGTAATGTAGAGAACCAGATGAATTTTGATAGAAATTAAACAGAAATAACCAGACAAAGCATAACAAATAGTTGAAGTCAGAGGTCATAAAAATTCTTCTCGAATGTTAGTCTGAATTCTTGGAATAGGATGTTGGCACCATACATAAATAGTGGCACCTTGTTGTTACTTACACAGAGATGGCTAAAGATATCTAGAATAAGTAGTTAAGGTTAGGAGCTAAAATAGGGTTTTTTTTCCACACTGTACATTCATTTTTTCCTCTTGGATTGATGAGTTAGTACTATAGATGAATAATGGTACTTATGTAACTAATTAAAAAATATTAGAATACCTAATTAAAAGCATAAATTGGAAGGCACATCCTTCTCAATCTAACTTCCTGTTTTATTATTTTTAATCATTTGTTTAATGTTCCAAAATTCAAGGCACTTTAATTTAAATTTTTAAAGATAAAAGACTAATAAAAATAACTTTACTTTTCAAATGCAACTTTACAACAGAAAAGTGGAAGAGTGGTAAACAGCCTTCCTTTGACAAAATCAGCAATTACAACAAAGCTAAAGTCTTTATGTACATCTAATTCAGAAAAGAGATAACACCTAAAGACATGGTGTTAATACAATACACATGGTGTTAATACAATACACTTGTTTTAATATAATAAAAGAACTACTTACCAGACATTAGTAATGAAGTTTTAAATATACCATTTAAAATAAACTATCCTTGAAAATAAGATTTTTAAATCTTTCAATATAATTTATCAAATAGTATCTAGTTAACAAGATTTACTTTAAATGTACCAGACAAATATTTACAATCAGCAAAGCAATTTGCATCTGAAAGCCTGATGTTTTGATCCACTGATTTTTTTTTTTTTTTGAGACAGGGTCTTGCTCTGTCGCCTGTGCTAGAGTGCAATGGCATCATCATAACTCACTGCAACCTCCAACTCCTGGGCTCAAGAGATCCTCTTGCCTCAGCCTCCCAAGGACTACAGTCATGTGCTACTACACTCGGCTAATTTTTAATTTTTTTGTAGAAACGGGGTCTCGTTATTGCCCAGGCTGGTCTCAAACTCCTGGGCTCAAGCAGTCCTCCTGCCTCAGCCTCCCAAAGTGTTGGGATTATGGGTGTGAGCCAACTCACCCAGCTGTGAGCCACTGGATTTAATTTTTTTCTAAGAATAACAATATATACAAATCTTTTGGGGCACTCAACATATTAGAAATAAAACTACCTATGTATAATTATTAACTTTCAATAATATGGCTCATGGGTGAACACCAGTACAATACTTTAGTACAACACATCTTATGTGCAATGGCAAGTGGCAAACAAATTTCTCAACAATAGTGAGTCACCAAATTCCTTCATCTATCAGTTACTATAAAAAATTAACTTATTAAAAAAAGCTGTACATGCAAAAAAAATGATTAAATATTTTAAAATTAAACTGAAAAAAGCTATGAAACTTCGTTTTTCCTTTTTACAAAAAGAAAGTTTCCAAAATGAAATTATGAACAAATTTAATTCTAAATATTTTCTTGTTGTTTTGAATTGTTCTCTAATACTATTTTAGTAAATAATTTATTTAACTGCTTCTTAGATTCTCAAGGTGTCCCATATTAGTATCTTATAATGCCAGAACAATTGCTTTAGACAAGGAAGGATTAAATGAAATAGTCATTAGACAGCACAAATCTATTAGATTTCTCTGACATTTCTGAAAACCTTTCAGGAACTTTTGGTAATAAAGAGGGTTTTTTTTTTTGGTAGCTGTTTCATTTGTGGTACTGAGAACCCTATCAGACTAGTAAGTATTTCGTCTACAAAGTCTACATCTAGAGATATGCAGTACCATCGGAAACCTTTGCACTTATCCTCAAATGCCACTAGAACTTGAGGTATTTGCAGTTAAAGTTACAGTAAATGCTTTTGACTTTCACTGTTGTTAACAGCCTTTAGTTTTCTGGCCATTAGAACAGACAAATAGATAAAAGGTGAAGGATACAAACCCATGGCAACAGAAAGATTAGTGCTATTAGCTGATGATCTTAAAGAACAGGTTTGTAAATGGTGCTTATTTTCATTAGAAATTTGTGAACTCGGAGGCTGTGGTGGCTCACGCCTGTACTCCTAGCATTCTGGGAGGCTGAGGCGGCAGGGTGGATTGAGCACAGGAGTTTGAAACCAGCCTGAGCAAGAACGAGACCCTGTCTCTACAAAAAATAGAAAAATTAGCCTGGTTTGGTGGCGCATGCCTGTAGTCCCAGCTACCTAGGAGGCTGAGGCGGTAGGATCACGTGAGCCCAGAAATTTGAGGTTGCTGTGAGCTATGATGATGGCACTGCACTCTAGCTCAGGCGACAGAGGGAGACTCTGACTCAAAAAAAAAAAAAATCTTATCTTTATTTGTAAAATCATTGGTTAGGGGTACATGACAATGAAGTGCAAAAACATTACTGTTTTGGTCTCTAGCAGATGGACAACCAAAATACTTGTTTTCATTAGTCATTTGTTCATATAAATTCCAATTATTTCCATTTTTGCAAATCAAAGAAAAATTATTCATAGTATTAGGGTTATATGAAAATCTCTCTATAGTTTTATCTGCATTTCTGTTCAAAGTCAATGGCTGCAATTCTTTAGTTTTCATCTGTTCTTCAATCTAACTTCTTATTTCATGATGAAATAATTCATAAGTCCAAGAAATGACCAGTAGGACCTAGGTAACTAGTTTATAAGAGATAGCTAGAGATAACCAAAAATACTGGTTGAAGTCGGTAAACAGAAAAGGTCATTCCTCTTAAATTTAAATTATTTCCTGTTGAAATAATGAGTTAGTACCATAGATATGTAGTGGTATCTGTATATTAATAATTAGTTAAATATAGATAACTAGTGAAAACTATTAGAATAGAACTAATGGAATAACCAGTCACAGGCAGAAAGCTGCAAATCATAATAATCTCATGTCTGTATTATTTCCTTGTTGGAATAATTAATTAATTGAAGAGCTATCCAGTGTGATCTAGGTAATTTTTAAACTAGAGGTAACTAGAGAAAACTAGAAAAACAAGTTGAACTCACCAAGCTAAAAATCACCTAAGTTCACCTAAGTTCTCACCATAAGTTCATATTTCATCTTGGAATAAAATGTTAGTACTGTAGATAAATAGTAGTACCTAAGTAACTACTTTATTAGAGTTAACTAGAAGTGACTAAGAGATCTAGGAAGTCGTAAACATATTTTTCTCACAATAACTTGTTATTGCTTATTGGAAAAATGAATTAATACTCATAACTAGGTAACTACTTAACTGGAGGCATAAAGCAAACTAGCTTGAAGCCAGGAAATGGAAAACAAATGTTTTCTCACATATGAATTCTCATATCTTGTTGAATTAATGAGTTAGCCCCATAGGTAATTAGTCACATCTAGAAAACTGTCTTACCAAAGGTAACTAGACATAACTAGATATACTGGTTGAACTTAGGATTTTGAAGAACCCATTCTTCTCACATATAAATATTTATATCTTTTGTAATGTGGAAGTAGTGCTATAAATAAGAGTTATCTAAGTAAGACTCATATACAGATAGCTAGATATAACTAGAATGAGTATGTGAAGGCGGGATGCTGTTAAACATATTTTTCTCAAATTCAACTCTGTAATTCTTGTTAAAAAAACTTGTAATATATACAATATGTGGTACCTATGTAAGTACTTATCTAGAGATACTGGAAATAACTAGAAAAATACTTGAAGCTAGGATATTGAAAAACACATTCTTCTTAATTCCAAATTTTATTTCTTCTTTACGTAAGGTATTGGAAATATAGATAACTAGTGGTAGCTATGTAAATATTTAACTAGAGATACCTAGAATTAGCTAGAAAACTGCTTAAAGCCCCAAAGCTGAAAAATACATGCTTTTCATCTCTAAAATCTTAGTTTTTATTTATTTTTGGAATGTAGAAGTAGTGTATTAAATGGCTAGAATACTGAGGTAAGCTTTATATAGAGATAACTAGATATATCCTTGATAACTAGTTGAAGGCTTTGTGGGAGTGAGGAGGAAACTTCCCCTCCTCCCCCCTCCCCCGGCCCCAAAGTTTGCTGAAAGGTCAACTCACAATTAAGACAGATTAATAAAAGAAAGAGGTTTATTTGCCCATGGGGAGAATCATAGAGTGATTACCCAATATCCCAATGAGGTCCAGAAATTTTATACCCTCCTTTTAGAGGAGAGATGAGAAACACAAATAATTCTGTTTAGGGGCAATAAATGGTTGCTAGGGAGGATGAATCGATGGGGGAACAGATTGACTTGTAAGTGATTCTTTTTGCAAATTAAATTAAATTAACCTGAGAGGTAGTATATGTAAAATGATTTGGGCCAGGTCTGGATGCATTCTTGATCATCTTTCTTATAATATATTGAGATAACAGGGAGGGGAAGGGAAGTCAATTGTTTTTTTTTCATGGGTCCATCTGGCTTATACACATAGAGGGAAAGCCCCTTCCAAGATCTGTTGATCTCTAAAGGCCTTTAATTCAAAATAAATACTCTTTATACCAAGGAGTCATATTTTGGAGTGAAATTTCCTAAGCTCCTTCAGCAGGGAGCTAAAAAACACATTTTACTCGATCTAACTTCTTATTTCTTATTGATGTAATGTGTTAGTAAAATAGATAACCAGTGTTATCTAGGGAACTACTTACCTAGAAATAACTGAAAATAAGCAGAAAACCAATTGAAGCCAGGATTTGAAAACACATTGTTCTCAAGTGCAACTTATTTCTTCTTGGAGTAAGGTATTGGAACGGGAGAAAACTAGTGGTACATAGGTAACTGTTTGACTAGAGATAACTTGAAATAACTGGAAAACTACCTGCTGCCAAAAAAAAACCCAACAACAACAACAAAAAGCCCTCATGCACTTCTCTTTTCTAAAACCATTTTTGAATATTATTACTACAAATAACTAGTAGTAAATAGGCATTTGGTTAAGTATGGATAACTAAACATGAGCAGAATAACCAGTTAAAGCTGGGATCTAAAAAACACAACACAAACTTGTCAACTATAAATTCTCTTTATCATTGGAATAATTAGTTACTACTATATTCAATTGTACCTTTGTAATTACTTAACTAGAAATAACCAGAGATAACAAGAATACCTAGTTGAAGACAGAAATCTGACAATTACATTCTTTTCAACTCTAAATTCTCTTTATTTGCTGAAGAAACAGCAGGTCAGTCTAGGAAGCCTAATAAATATTCTTCTCAATACTACAGTCTTACCTATTGTTGGAATAATGAGTTAGTACTATAGATAACTACTTGTACCCAGGACACTAGCTAACGGATATAACTATTGACATGGAAATGAAGCCAGAGAATTGAGAAAACAGTCTTCTTATAAAAAACTTTTTTATTTCTTTTTAGCATGATGAATTAGTCCTGTACAACTCTTGGTACCTAGGTAACTACTGAACTGGAGATAACTAGAAAAACAGAGAAGCCTAGATTTTTTTTTTGGCTATTTTTTATTTTTTTTCTTTTATTTCAGCATATTATGGGGGTACAAATGTTAAGGTTACATATATTGCCCTTGCCCCTCCTCCCCCCTTGAGTCAGAGCTTTAAGCCTGACCATCCCCCAGACAGTGCACATCGCACTCATTATGTATGTATATGCCCATCCCCTCCTCCCCCCTCCCGTCTACCCCACACCTGATAAATGTTGTTCCTATGTGTCCACTTAGGTGTTGATCAGTGAAACCAATTTGCTGGTGAGTACATGTGGTGCCTGTCTATCCACTCTTGAGATACTTCACTTAGTAGAATGGGTTTCAGCTCCATCCAGGAAAATACAAGAGGTGCTAGATCACCATTGTTTCTTATAGCTGAATACTACTCCATGGTGTACATATACCACATTTTATTAATCCACTCGTGTATTGATGGGCACTTGGGTTGTTTCCACAACTTTGCAATTGTGAATTGTGTTGCTATAAACATTCGAGTGCAAGTGTCTTTTTTATAGAGTGTCTTTTGTTCTTTTGGGTAGATGCCCAGTAGTGGGATTGCTGGATCAAATGGTAGATCTACTTATATCGCTTTAAGGTATCTCCATATTGCTTTCCACAGGGGTTGCACTAGTTTGCAGTCCCACCAGCAGTGTAGGAGTGTTCCTGTCTCTCCACATCCACGTCAACATTTATTGTTTTGTGACTTTTTGATAAAGGCCATTCTCACAGGACCCAAAAACAACACTGCAGTCTGCTCCTCCCAGCAAGCGTCACCTACTCTTGATGTTTTTAATTGTAAGAAAAATCTAAGTCTAGTCTGCCTTATCTTACCTTGTGAATAACTTTTGTATGTTTGCTTGTTTTTCTCCCTGCCTGGATGCCTGATGATGATTTTAACAAGGAAAAGTACAAAGTTTGAACAGGATAGATTTAGTTGTTATTCTCTTTTCATTAAGTTTTCCTGGTGTTTGACAACAAGCCTGTTTGAATTGCAGACTCAGGTCATCCTTCATCTCAGAAAGTTTTTTCCTGTAGTATGTTTAATAATTGTTCCTGTTGAATTTGTTCTGGTTTCTTCCAGAATGTCAATTCCATACAGGGGGTCTTTGTACTCTATCCTTTATGTCTACCATCTTTTTCTTCAAATTTTCTTTTGTCATCTTGCTTCCCCTTTTCTCTGTATTTTGGGAGAGCTTCTCAAACTTGTATTCCATATCACTAATTCAATTTTATAATCTGCTCTTTATTGCTTCCAGCACACAGTTTAATTTGGATACTGCGTATCTAGTTTCTATTCTATTGTTTCTTATTTGGATACTGCATTTTTTAGTTTCCATCCTACTGCTCTTCATTTTATCTAATATCCTTTTAATTTATGCCTCCCCATTAGCTAGCCCTCCCTTTTATCCCAGCCTACTGTATTGTGAACTTATTTTCTACCTCTTACTCCAAAGACTCCACAGTTTTTTCATCTGCAAGCATTAAAAAATGCTTTCTAACATTTCCTTGTTACTGAAGTACCTTTTATAACAAGAGTACATGCTTTTACCCTGTATTGAGTGTTACATTCCTTTTTTTATGGTTGCCCAATCTTATCTCAGAGTCTGTCCCCCCAGTATTTCTCATAAACCAGTAGCTAGTGATCTAGAGGTGTGACAAAAGCAGGGCTTGATTTTTCAGCAAGAATACTTCAGGATAGAGATGCAAACTTTTATCAGGAAGTATATGTCTGATTGTCTCTCTTTTAGTTGTTAAGATAAATCCTTATGTTCAGAGGTTATCAGCCTTATCCAGCCATTATAAAGTTATTCTTTATAAGTTCACCTGATAATTTTAGCAACCACTGATGATTGCTTCATCAAAAGCTGCAAAATGGTGATATTCTATCAGCCCTTCTTAATGTATTAGTAGGAATATGTCTATAAAGAAAACCTTGCCCTTACTAACTATTTGGTTACCCTGAGCAATACAGTTTGTACAGGAACGGCAGAATTAATGATTGAATCTTTCATTTACCACTTTTTAAAATAATGAATTGGCTCCCTAATAACCTCCACAAATAAACAATGAGCTTTTAAAAAAAATAACATGAACTCACGGATTCTTAACATATTTGATGTGCTTCAATACATTGTAGTTATTACTTTTTCTTGATATTTCTATATTTCAAGTATGATTGTAGTTATTACTTTTTCTTGATATTTCTATATTTCAAGTATGTGAATACTTCCTTTCCCATGTTTCCAGTGTGGGTATACTGTTTTTAGATATATTTATGGTTATTTCAATGGTGACTAGAAGTGGAGTTGGAGGGAATCAGATACCTGTACCACACTGCTACCTGTATCTGTGAGAATTAGGTTTTGCGGCGAGAAATAGACACCAGAAATAAACTATTAAATGTTCCAGTTATTGTTATTTTTCACTTGTATAATAGAAACCCAGAAGTAGGCAGTCTGGAACTTATATACAGCTACATGATCATCAAGGACCTAGGTACTTTCTATCTTTCTACATCACCTTATGACCCAAGAAGGCTACTAAGCCTCAGCCATCATGTCTCTGTTGTAGCCCAGAAAGAAGAGGAAAGGGAGAAGTGCAAAAGAGCACATCTCTCAATGGAATCAAGGTGTTTTAACGAGACTCTCCTCAAACTTCACACATTTCTGACAACTCATTAGCCAAATCTTGGTTACATGGCCAGCCCTAGCTGCAAGGGAGGCTGGGAAATACCTTTGTTACAGGCGGCAATGTGCCAAGTAAAAAAAGAACAGGGTTCTATTATTAAGAAGGAGAAAATAGACACTGGGAGAAAGCTAGCAGTCTCTGTCACACTGATTCACCAGAAAGTCCTTCACAATGTACAAACTGATCACTCTCTCCTCATGTAGTTCTTTATTTATATCACAATTATATCACATTCTTGAAGTCTGGTTTACAATTAATTATGAATCTGTTGGTATTTTTCTTTAGAGTGAGTTCCTTGAAGGCACAGGGGGTATATTTATACTTTTCCCTTTATCACTGCCTTTCACAATGTCTTAAAAGTTCTAGGTACCCCCTAAATATTAAATTTAAATGTGCCGTATTCAGACACACTGAAGACATGTACTCTGTAACAGTGTTTATAGTTAAGTATATTTTCAAATTACTCTGTTGGGTTGTATTACCCATATGGCAGGGTAGTTTTCCCCCAATTCAGAGCTCATGCTGAAAATCAGCAGCAGCACTTCATGGGTGGTCAATCCTGCTACCTTCACCTACCCTTAAACCTTATTGACAGTATTTCAAAACATTTTTTTCCCTTTGAATGAAAAGGGAAGTTGTTCCTTATTGGGAGGCAGGAAGAAGTTTACAGAGAGAGAAAGCATTTAATGAGTAGTTGTGACATATGCTAAGTGCTACACATATTTTTCAGTTATTGAAATCAAGCCCTAAGAAGGAGCTCTTGTTATCATCCATATATAAAGAAATTAAGTAGTTTTTAACTCTGCTGAAGAAAAATCATTAGTAAATACATGGTGTGATTTAATCCTAGATTTATCTGGCTTCAAACTATAAATTCTCTACATCAGACTATGGTATCATATTATCTGGCTCCAAATCGCCATAAACTTTCTCAACAACTAGATAAAAGCAGAATGTTTTCTTGGTTTATGCAGACACAATCTTAAACCACTAGCATTATGCATCAGCTTCTGAAAGTAAAATCTGTTCTAAAAAGAGCTTCTAAATGTATTCAGCTTAATTTTCTCTAGCTTGAAAGCAATGATATAAAGAACTAGGACAGGAATGTTTTCTAAAGAGCAAAGAGCTGCTTTGTATCTAGAAAAGCTTAACAATTACAATGTAGCTAAAACGTTCTTTGAAGTACTGTATAGTACTTAACTGAAAAATCTCTCAGCTTGCTTCTAAGCAATGTGTCAAAGTAAGCATATGCTATGTAAATAAATCAGTTCAGAAAGGAGTCCCAGGCTTTTCCAGCTGTGTAAGATTTCTCCACTCATTAGGAAAGCCAAGGAAAAGAAAACCTAATTGTGTGTTTACTCTGTGTGGTTCATGCATAGGAGGACTTTATACTGCAAACTGGTAGAAATACCCTAAGAAGCTCTATAGAACAGTCGTTGACAATAAGTTTTTATGGAACATCTTTTATCAAGTTTGGTACCATCCTGCAAATCATGAATGACTAAAGGGGAGAGATACATCAAGAAGTCTGCTTATAGTAATTTTAAGAATCACAAAACACAGTGTCTTAGCCATGCAGAAGCAGCTGTATGTGGAAAAAAATCAGTGCCCAAATTGATTTTTAAATATTTACTTATTTATTTATTTTTGGAAATAAGGTTTTACTTTGTTGCTGATGGCAGTGGTATGATCATATCTCACTGCAACCTCAAACTCCTGGGCTCAACTGGTCCTCTTGCCTGAGCTTCCTGAGTAGCTGGGACTACAGGTGCACGCCAACACACTTGGCTAATCCAAACTGATTTTTAAATGTGAGTAATGATTGGGATAATTTTTAATATAGACATAGTAGAATGTAGTTTTGAGCTTCCTCACAAAGCAATTCAGAAAGCATCATATCAGAAAAAATGACAGAGAGAAAATGCTAATGAGAATCATGTGAGAATAATCTGTCAGGTTGTTAGACTATACTGTGAATTCGACTTGTTATTTGACTTTGTGTTTTTTCCTAATGTTTATAAAAAGAAACATCTAATATACCAGCCTTCTGACATTGTGTAATCTTTCACAATTTAAAAAAATGATAAGGTCAGCACCCACATTATACATTTCTCTTAATAATTAATAAATAGTTAACAGAATAGGAGGACAGGGAAATGGGATGTTTGTAAAAAGAAAGGAAGAGGCTAGCAGTTTTGAGTCCTTATTAACGTAATCCTATTTAATTATCATAGCTACAAAGTGGGTATTGCCTCCGTTTTCTAGATAAGGAAACTGATATAGAGTCAACTATTTGCTCAGTCTTTTCCTAGTTTTCCTGACTGCCAGTTCCTTCACTCTCTGAATCACAGTCTTCTCATCAGTAAACTAGGACTACTATAGGTGCCTTGAGGACTAAATGAGATAATATAAATACCTAAAGAATGGAAAATGTAAGTTTCATTTTTCTTGCAGAGAAGTTACTAATTTGTTCAAGTCACAACTTGTCCCAGGTCTAATAAAGAGATACTGCTGGAAACTGAAACTAGACTATAGGCCTAGAACCCACATTTCTAACTCTTATTCCAGTGTTTGCCATGATACTCTATTTCGCTGTTCTTCATTTTATATCATTTATTTTCTACTACAGTTCATTAATTAAAAAAAAACAAAAGTGTGCCCCATATGTCACATATTACCCTCCAAACTTTGAAAACAGTCAACAAGTTCATCCTCAATTCCTAAAAGAGGGTTCAGAGTCTTCAATGAGGTGCCTCATATTTTAGATTAAGACTACGGAATCTATGAAGTAGTCACTCAAGAGAATGCCACACTAACCCAGCAATTCTAAACTACACAGATTATGGGCATGAACAGCTATAGTAGTCTATTCATAATAATTCCAAACAGAAAATAACCCAGATGTCCATCAACTTGTGATTGGATAAGTAAACTGTGGTTCATCCATACAATTGAACACAACTAGCAATACACTGATACCGATACTTTCAACAACATGATGAACCTCAAAAGCATTTTGATAAATGCAAGAAGCCAGACACAAAATAAAATTCCCAAAATATGAATATTCTATAATCTTTAATAATCAATGTCAAGTAAGTTATTTCTTACATTGTTAGAAAAGTATTTCTCAACAGTGTATTCTCTGCCTTATTTCTACTGTCTGCTGATCCTCCCCAAATAGCATATCCTTCACCCAACAAACACTCTCATTTAAGTCTAAGACTAAAGCTTGTAACACTCAAGGATAAATTTCTTATATGCCCCTGCTGTTGCATTTATATTAAAAAAAACCCAAAAACCTCCTTGGTGGGGGAACCACATAGGAATGGATTGGATTCCCCGAGCCAAGTGCCCTGAACAATATTAGTTTTGTTTTCTGTCTACATAATGGTCTAATTGTTCTTGATACACAATTCTATGAATTTAACTCCCCTCTCAAATTCTATTTTGCTATCCTAACACTGTGTTATTTTTTCCCTGTAAGAAGCAGCAGCTAGTTTAGTAAGTGTAAATAATCCCAAGCTCTGCAATAATGAAACTATTTAGAAAGAAATGCAATAATTTTTTTAAAAAAGTATTTGACATATTTAAGACAACTGTTAGAATAAAAGTACAACTAACTCAATGATTTCTATTTTCATGACAAATAACCCAGGAAGAAGGAAAATGGGAACATTAGTGTGTAACACACACACACAGGATTCATATAGTCATACCAATCCCACTGTACCAATTTACAAGATTTCTTTTCTAGAAAAACATTTCGTAATATAACACAATATTATGTCTACTAGCATGCATGGTTTCTGTCTGTGATAATTTTTATATATTTCTCTGTTATGTAAGGTGTTATTTTCTTTTCTGTCTGCTTTTAAGACGTTTTTCTTCATCACTGGTTTCAATAATTTGATTTTTGTGCCTTGGTGTGGTTTTCTTCATAGCTGTCCTGCTTAGAGTTTTGTGAGCTTCTATAACAAGTGGATTTATAGTTTTCATCAATCATGGTAAATATCTGCCCACTATCTCTTGAAATATTTTGTCTCCTTATCTCCTGAAATTTGTTTTACTTGTTACAAACTGCTTCAAATTGTCCCAATGTTGGTTCATGTTTTTTTTGCCCAAGTATTCTTTTTCTCTTCGTATTTCATTTTGGACAGTTGCTATCTCTATGTCTTTAGGTTTTAACTAATCATTTTCTCCTGCAGTATCTAATCTGCTGTTAATGTCATTTCAGATACTGTATTTTTTTTTTCAGATACTGTATTTTTCATCTCTAGAAGTTCTATTTGGGTCTCTGTTAAAAAATAACTTCCATTTCTCTCCTTGGCATGTTCGTGTTTTCCTCTACTCTCTTGAACATATGGAGGACACTTATAATAGCTGCTTTAATGTCCTTGTCCACTAATTCTATCATATGTGTCATCTCTTTCTCTCTTTCCAGAGGTTGATTTTTGTCCTGGCAAAGGGCCATATTTCCTATTTTTTTGCATGTCTGATAATTTTTTATTGGATGCATGACATTAAGAATTTCACATTGTTGGCCGGGCGCAGCAGCTCACGCCTGTAATCCTAGCACTTTGGGAGGCTGAGGCGGGCAGATAGCTCAAGGTCAGGAGTTCGAAACCGGCCTGAGCAAGAGAGAGACCCCGTCTCTACTAAAAATAGAGACATTGACTGGCCAACTAAAAATACACATATAAAAAAAAATTAGCCAGGCATGGTGGCGCATGCCTGTAGTCTCAGCTACTTGGGAGGCTGAGGCAGGATTGCTTGAGCCCAGAGTTTGAGGATGCTGTGAGCTAGGCTGACGCATGGCACTCTAGCCCGGGCGACACAGTGAGACTCTGTCTCACAAAAAAAAAAAAATTTTTTTTTACATTGTTGGGTACTGGATTTTTTTTCAGATTTGTTATGGATGTATTTACCTTGCATGCTTAATCTTCACTACATGGATATGTTACATATTTTTAAATATAAATAGACAAATGAATTTGTGTTATTTATTTTTTTACCCTTTTAAGTTTTTAAGTGTACAGTACAGTACTGTTAACTATTAGCACAATGTTGCACAGGAGATTTCTAGATATTTTTAATCTTGCAGAACTGAAACTTTATACCTGTTGAAAAGCAACTCCCTACTTCTCTCTCCCCAAGCCTCTGGCAACAACCCTATTCTACTTTCTGCTTCTGTAAGTCTGACTACTTTAAATATCTCATGTAAGTAGAATCATGCAGTATTTGTCCTTCTGTGACTGGCTTATTTCACTTAACATAATGTCCTCAAGGTCATCCATGCTATCACATATGACAGGATTCTTTTTTTAAATAGTTGAATAAACCAAAAAGACTTCCTTCTTTTTTAAGGCCAAATAGTATGCCATTGTATGTACATACCACATATTTCCTTTTTAAGGAGGTAATTTTTTTTTATTTCAGCATATTATGAGGGTATGAATGTTTAGGTTACGTGCGTTGCTTTTCCCTCCTTTCCCTCAGCCCCAGAGTCAGAGCTTCAAGCATGTCCAGCCCTCAGATGGTGCACATCACATTCATTATGTATGTATATACCCATCCCCTCCTACCTCCTCCCATCTGCCCGACACCTGATAAATGTTATTCCTATATGTCCACTTAGGTGTTGATCAGTGAAACCAATTTGCTGGTGAGTACATGTGGTGCTTATTTTTCCATTCTTGGGATACTTCACTTAGTAGAATGGGTTCCAGCTCTATCCAGGAAAATACAAGAGGTGCTATATCACCGTTGCTTCCTATAGCTGAATAGTACTCCATGGTATATATATACCACATTTTATTAATCCACTCATGTATTGATGGGCACTTGAGTTGTTTCCACAACTTTGCAATTGTGAATTGTACTGCTATAAATATTCTAGTGCAGATGTCTTTTTTATAGAGTGTCTTTTGTTCTTTTGGGTAGATGTCCAGTAATGGGATTGCTGGATCAAATGGTAGATCTACTTGTATCGCTTTAAAGTATCTCCATATTGCTTTCCACAGAGGTTGCATTAGTTTGCAGTCCCACCGGCAGTGTAGGAGTGTTCCTATCTCTCCGCATCCACGTCAACATTTATTGTTTTGGGACTTTTTGATAAAGGCCATTCTCACTGGAGATAAGTGATATCTCATTGCGGTTTTGATTTGCATTTCCCTGATGATTAGAGATGTTGACCATTTTTTCATATGTTTATTGGCTGTTATTCTTCCTTCTGTTGAAAAGTTTCTGTTCATGTCCTTTGCCCACTTTTTGATATGGTTGTTTGATTTTTTTCTTGCTGATTCTCCTGAGTTCTAAATAGATTCTGGTTATCAACCCTTAATCGGATGTGTAGGTTGTGAAATTTTCTCCCATTCTGTAGGTTGTCTGTTTGCTCTTATAACAGTTTCTTTGGCTGTGCAGAAGCTTTTTAATTTGATCAGGTCCCATTTATTTATTTATTTATTTTTGTTGTTGCTGTGATTGCCTTTGGGGTCTTCTTCATAAATTCTTTGCCTAGGCCAATGTCTAGAGAGTATTTCCAATGTTTTCCTCTAGAATTCTA
>CAUYRT010013618.1:0-24828 GCA_963574885.1 Lepilemur ruficaudatus
CCAGCTACTCAGGAGGCTGAGGCAGAAGGATTGCTTGAGCCCAGGAGTTTGAGGTTGCTGTGAGCTAGGCTGATGCCATGGCACTCTAGCCCGGGCAACAGAGTGAGACTCTGTCTCAAAAAAAAAAAAAAAAAAAAAAAAAGATTTGTCAATATTAATTGTAACAATAAGAACAACAATGAGTGAGATTTTCACAAACCAACTGCAAGGCTTCGCTTCCCAAGGCCCTGGGTTCAAAACTATAGCCTGAGTTAAATATAATACAACTCACGTGGCCAGTTAATGTATTAAATACCAGTATTGACTTGTCCAGATTCTTGATTGCAGCAAGGTCACATGGTAATTAAGAATCAGGGTCTGGAGTAAAAATGCCAGAGGTCAAGGCCCAGCTCTGCAACCTCCTAGCTGTGTGACCCTGGCCAAGTTAACTTCTCTGGGCCTTAGTTGTCTCTTCTACAAAGTGAACATCATAATGATGGCTACATTACAGGCTATTAGAAATTAAATGGTAAGTTGCTGCATATGTAAGTTCTCTACAATGTCAGTTATACCAACTTATATTACATTTCTCAATGCCTATTTAAATGATATTTCTGATTTAAGGTACTCTACAGGGTTAAGAACAAAGGTTTTAGAGTCACATGTGGGTTAAAATCTCTATTAGCTGATAGATGGTGAATATGTGACTTTACTTTCTAAGCTTATTTTTGCTTCTGAAAAATGGAGGAAAAAAACACTTAAATTAGATAATAGGAGACAATTGTTAAGGGCTTGCTTTTTCTCAGGCCCTGTATTAGGCAACAGAAAATGGAAATGTACTTAAAAACAGCTAGCACCACTCGGCCTTGTCACATAGCAGGCAACCACCTTAACAGTAGCTGGCAACCATGTGTTTCATTTCTGTTTAGAAAGAAGTGTTCTGTGTTGCATTTAAAGAAATAACTGAATAGAAATCAAGATTTTACATTAAACTGGGATTCATAACATTTGCTCAGAGTCCCCACAGGGAAGCATTGTCCCACCGACAGTGAGTGGAGAAAGTGTTTCCGGTGGTAAGATGCCTTCCTTCCCTGGGCCCATCAGCCCAGCCCCTGCCCTGCCCAGGCACCTTGGTATACTGTTCCACCAGCTTCGTGAAGTAGTTGAAAAGGCTGTGCTGTGGGCGGAGAAAGTCAAACTGGTAGTTGCGCTGCTCTTTCTGCATCAGTTGGGTGAGAAACTGGCGCCCATTCCTGGCCACAAACTGAGCCGTCAGCTTCACTACATCCAGGTCAAAGGCCGAGATGGAGGGGGGGTCGGCAATGAACTCAAACTCAGGAGGGGGCTCTTTGGGTACGATGGTCTCTTGGATCACCTGGGCTTGGACCTAAGAAGCAGAGGGAGTGTGAGGCAGGAGGCATGGGGTAGACAGGCTCCAGAGAGAAGGGGAAGGAATGCCTCCCCCCAGCAGGATGGCTATGGACCACTACATTTCTGTTAATTATGTACACGCCACTGGCATTGGTGTGAAAGAATCCTAACTGACAAGAGCATCAGTTTCCTAGCCAACTGCAGCCTCAACTCCCTGAACAGCTTCGAGTGAGACCTGTGCCCCTCTGTATCTCTGCCCCTGCCCTGAAATCAAAGGCCAAAACTGGATGGCTTATTAAATCCCACCCAAGGGGGATGGAAACACAGTAAAACCTACATGTGTGCAGAGAACTCCACTGTACAGAGTGTTTCCATGACCTCCACATGAACTATGAGAAAAACAGGTCACGTGAATCCTTTTTATAGTTGTAGAAACTGAAGTAGCCTAAGGCCCTAGGAATAGTAAATCACAATGCATTTCTTAGAACTGGACTTTAACCTTTACATCCCACTGCAAAACAAGGGGCTGCCTTTTCTACCAAGGCTCAGGAGTGCAGCAAAATGAAGGGACCAGTCCAGGTCTGCACAGGAAGCAAAATGTGTTGGCCCCCATCTTCATTCACAATGCTAATAGCCCCTAGTGCTGGGCCTTAGCTCAGGGAGGATGGTATTAGGGCAGGCCAGGTGGAAGGGTCCTGGGAAGATGAAACAGAAGGGAAGGGATGGCACAAGGGGCCCACAACCCACATTGCCTCCTTGAGCACAATCAGGTAGGAAGTCCTCCACACACCAGGGCACTGCCCTCTCACGTGATCAAGGCCTTGGATAAATGATGCTTCCCCCAACCCTCAGATTCCTCATCTGCTAGCCTCCTCACACAGCCTCTGTGAGGAGTCAGTGAGACAGTCAGGCTCCTATAGTACTGAGCACAGAGCTTGACAAGCAGTGCTTAAAAAATGCCACTCTTACCAGTATTTCAATGTCTGAGCCTCAGCGTCTGCCTCTGTGAGAAAGGGATGACCTCACTGCTCTCCCTGGGTAGTTGGGAGGTTTGGAATTATGGATACCCTCCTTGTCTTTGCTTCCCTCCCATCCCTGGGGAAGTGAGGAGAGGGGCTGGGCTCCAAACCTTCTGGGGCAGCTGCTGCTGGGTGGCCTGCTGCTGCTGCTGCATGACCTTGGGGATGGCAGCTGAGGGCTCCTGAGCCTTTCCCTCCTTGAACTCGCTGACCTTGTGGCGGTAGTATGCATGATAAGGGTCATTGGGGTTCAGAAAGTTGAACTTGGGGTTGTTGATCTCATTCTGTCGTATCCTAGCTTCAAATTCAGGCCCGTTTCTGGAAGCAAGAGAAAAGAATTATCACAACAACCCTTGTGACTACTTAGATCAAGAATATTGTCCATCGAATCTCCTTTATGCCACAACCCACTGCTCAAACTAGCCCATCCTTCAGCACAGCAGGCATCCTCCTCAGGCCTCCTGGGAGCAGCTATCAGTGCTATCTGCCTCACTCAGCCCAACCCAGGCCACCACACAGCGTCTCCCCGGCCTTGGTCATTCCTCAGCTCCTCTGCCATTTCTAAAACCATCTGGGCAATAGCTCTTTTAACAAATTTATTTAAAAAATCTATTTAAGCTGGGCACAGTGGCTTGCACCCGTAATTCCAATGGCTTGGGAAATTCAGGTGGGAGGATTGCTTGAGCCCAGGAGTTTGAGACCAGTCTGGGCAACATAGTGAGACCCTGTCTCTACCAATGACAAGAGAAAATTAAAGATAAAGGAGTCAAAAGTGAATACAGTGAAAACAAAGTAATGTTGTGAAAATGTATTGAGCTCGAAGTTTGCTGAAGCTAGTTCTCTTAGTTAACAGGGGAGGTTAGCAAGTCTTGAAAAGGTGTTAAAGACATAACAGCACCAAACTGAGACTCTGTCCTTTAGGTAATAAGACTAAAACAACATAAAAATTTCAATGATTTAAGGCCTTGTCCAAGGACTATCTAAAATCCTCCCACTTACTACTGATGAAGCCGACAGAGGAAACCTGCCCCACATGGACCCAGATTTATGCTACTGTCTAAGGCACATTCAGGTGACCGGGGGGCGGGGGTGGTGGTGGCAAAATCTGCAGGGGATGGTCTCCCACTGCTCTCTCTGTCTGAAATGGTTGCCCAGATATGCCCCAGGGTCACAGTTTGCACGCCTTCAACACCTCAGGATAATGAACAAATGTCCCGTCGCAATGTTTAGGGAACTCTGATTTTTAAAAAGTCCCAGTGGTAATATTTCAAGGTGCCACACTTACATACAGCGCCTACATTGGTCTGGACACATTCAAGTTTCACGTTCACTATGGACTCGCTCTGACCCACAGCAAGTTACCAAACTACTCTTTGCCTCAATTTCCCCATGTGTAAAATGTGGCTAACACCACATTCCCTCTCTACCATGAAGTACCAGATCAAATTAGTTAAGGAGATGCCAAAGCCTTTTTGAATCATACAGTGGCCAGCAAATGCAAGGGGCTGTCACTCCTTTGAAGGCTGACAGGGGCTGTTCCATAAATATTCAAAATGTCTGTGGGGCTTCCATTGCTCTCTGGCCAGAACCCTGCACTCAGAGCTGCCCCAAACACACTGGGGCATGGCCACAGGGTGTGACTTTCTTCAGACTTTCACACTTCTGGTCCCATGAGAAGGCAGTGAGAAGGCAGGAGACGAGGTGCAGGCAGTGCTCTGCTCCAGATTCGCCACAACGACCTGTGCCATGCTGGTGGTCAACACCCAGGCCAGCTGCTCAGCAAGTTCTGGTCACACCCTACAGTGTGCCTAACACCATAAGGTCTCAGTCTGACTGTGAATTAGTCCAACTGGAACCTCATGCTTTAGGAAAAAGCATTTCCCCCTCACTCCTTAAATAATGCAAACCACACACAAAGAGGAGGGTGAATGTTCACTTAAATTCTGCTAAACTAGGCCATCATGCCCAGCAAATGCCCAGGGCAGATGAAGGGCTGCTAGAAGGAGAGGCCCTGGTTGTCTCGTATATCACTGCCTAAGCCATAACCTCACCACATATGGGAACAATCTGAAAGATAAAACGATGAGAAGGCAGGCATGTTCCTTGCAAGCTATTCTGTTGCTTTAAATTAACTTAATGTTAATTTTAGAAATATATTCTCTAACACAAGGAATAGATTTCAGCAGGAAAAGACATGATTCTGACTCAACCAGCTGGTGGGACTTTTTAAGGGTAATTTCCACTTGAGTTTCTTGACAGGAAAATGCAGGAAAGGGAAGACCCAACCTAGAGAGAAAAAATTCCTCCTGCAGAACCACACTCAGTTACAGATTTCTGCTGCATGCTCCATGAACACATGTGAACCTAGCAGAAGTGAAGTAGAGTCCTGCATGCTTGCTCTAACCCAGTCTGTCCCTTTGCTGCAGTGTAAATGAAAGCCAGTTTGAACATTTTAGAAATGCCTACAAGAGCAATCACTGTGGCTAAAAAAATCTATCTAGAGATGTGCATGTATAGTCATTTTTAAGGGACCCTGACAAACTCTTATTTCTGTAGCAGCAGAGGATGGCACACAACTGTTGGAAAGCTACTTGGCAAAATGTTTAAGAAATCTTTAAAAATGCTCTTGTAGCCAGTAATGTGCTACACAGAATTTTCTTCAAAGGAAACAATCTAAAACAAAAAGAAAATGCTCAGAGACTTCCCCATAGTTTCATTTGCCAAACCGAAATGTTGGAAACAATCTCTAAGGAAAATTCAGGGGACACGGCCAAGTCAAGGAAGGTCCTTCACTTCAACATAGTACGGGCTCTCCACAGTGGACAGTATAGCATCAGGAAGACAGTGAGTGAAACAGAAAAATGCCTACAACACACCGTGGAAGGGAAAAGAAGGATGTGAAAGTATCTCTGCTAGCGTTATAAGAATCTAAAAAGGATACCAAGGGCCAGAAGGAAACAGGAAAAAGTGAAAACAGCTGGTAGAAACTATTCTGGTAGTGAGATTGTGGTGACTGTTCACCCAACACCCTTTTCCTATTTATTGTTTTTAAAATATCAGGGGAAAAGAGGAAGCATGAGTGTTGCTATGAGACACTAAACACTTATCTTAAACAACACCTGCTTCCCTAAACCTGACATGACCTAACAATGTTCAATTAAGCACAGAGCAGCTTTTAACTGAATACCCAGGTTAATTAAAGCCTGGAAATGTGAAGAGATGAAACTGCACAGAGCTGACACAGTGAAACACATTAACCAGAGTAATTCTGTTTAATTTTATTAGAAGGCAGAGAAAGGAAAGATATCTATTAAATGATGTATAGTGATGGGTATGCTGCCTCAGGGGAGTGACCGTCAAGGTGTGGCCCCCTGGAGAGTAGATGCCCTGACTGAGGGCAGCAGTCTGCTCAGGGCCAGCTGAGCAGGAAGAGCTGTCCAGTTTGTCAAGAGAAGCCAAAAATCCAGATTTTTTTTTTTGAGACAGAGTCTCACTTTGTTGCCTGGGCGTGAGGGCAATGGCTAATCATAACTCACTGCAACCTCAAACTCCTGGGCTCAAGTGATCCTCCTCCCTCAGCTTCCCGAGAAGCTGGGACTACAGGCAAGCACGACTATGCCCAGCTAATTTTTCTATTTTTTGTAAAGACAAGGTCTTGCTATGTTGCTCAGGCTGGTCTTGAACTCCTAACCTCAAGCAATCCTCCCGCCTCAGCCTACCAAAATGCTGGGATTACAGGCACAAACCACCGTAATCTAAATTATAAAGTTATAAAATCTCCTAATTTTTAAATAGTGACAACTAATTTGAGTTTTAAAAAAACATTGTGAGGACAAACAAAACATCTGTAAGTTGTACACAGTCTACTGGCTGTCAAAGGAATATTACACATACTCTAGACAAGACGGATGTATTAACCTTTGGAGTCAAGTGGCCATCAGGAAGATTCCACCCAAGGATGTGTGTGTGTAAGTGCAGTGGGAAGAAGGGAGGGGAGGAACTCTGACCAATTTCCATCCCATCTGAGATGATAGCTAACACCTGCATGATGTAACTGAATTGCATTCAGTCCCATTACCTCACTCCTGCCTCAGATAGGACAACCCTGAGATGCCATTTTGTCCAATTTTGTAGATAGGTCATTTGAGGCTGTGGAATGCAGTGCTTGCATAATGAGAATGATCAACTCTCCGTTTTATCTTAGTCAGGCCAGCAGCTCAGACACAAACACACACATTCTGACAAAGCAGCTTTCCAGGCATTTCCTCAAGCCTGTTTTGAAAGCAGAAGCTCCTGGTGCCTATAGAGTTAGGCGTGACTCTCACTTTGGCCACTGCTGTGCTGTGTCAGAGAAGCTACCACCTAAATGCCATGTTGTGGTTTTAGACAAATTAAAAGGCCTAAGCCAACAATGCCTCTCCAAAAGCCCAGGCATTATCCTTGTGCTGATTCAGGAACTCTTCCTGCTAAAATCCATCTCTGACCCACCCTAGTAGCCACATTACCTGGCCACAAAGCTGGCAGTCTTGTCAACAATATTTCTGACCTCTGGAGGAGGGTAAATAATCCCCACCACTGGCTTGGAAGGTGTAGAATCATCTTTTGAAGATGCTTCTTCTTCTGTGGGCTATGAAAACAAGACAAGGAAACACTGTTAAACCCCTCTAGGATATTGTTGAGAAAATAGACTGTCACCCACAGACCTCCCTCAGGTCAGATCCTCTGCTTCAGAAAAGCAGTTGTCTTAACAGCAGTGCTCTTGCATTGGCCACTCCTAAGAAACCAGGGAAAAGAGCAGCCTCCTGGCTCCCCACTAACTGGGCTGCCTCAGCAGGACTAGAAACCTGCATTTTTATCAAGTGCCCAAATGATACAGGATGCAGGGGCTCTGACTACTTTCTGGGAAACCATGGTCCAGAATCCAGAAGGCCATGTCTGTAATTCTGAACCCAGTGCTGTGCCTGGGATGGAACATTCAATAATTGTTTTGCTGAATAAAGAAACGAGAAATTCCTCGCTGGCAGCTCCTTCTGCCTTGAATACCCTTTCCCTCAGCATCCATTCCTCACTCTTAACCACCATTCAACACTCAAATGTTTTGTGAAACTCTGCTGGAATATTCTATATTAATTGTCCCATAAACTCCAATATTCTTTCCTCAGCAGCTTCTTCCCCTTAATAAACAAAGGATCAAGTCTCTCATCTTAGAAAAATAAAGTTTCTCTCCTGCCTACAAGTTCCTTCATGCTGGCGCCTTCTCCCTCCCCTTCCTCTAGTAGCTAAACATGCTGAGTTCTTTTCAATCTTGGCCTTTCCACTTCCTCACCTCCCATTTGGTTCCCATTCATTTCAAGTGCTCTTGCCAAAATCAAAAACTGCCTACAGCCAACTACAGCTGTTATCTGGCCTTGACTAGTGACCACTCTTTCACAAAATTTTCCACTCAACTCCCAGGCCCCATGCTCACCTGTCTGTCCTTCTTGCTCACCATTCCACCGAAGTTTCCTTCCTGGCTCCTGTTTTATCTCCTGCCCTGTAATGCTAGAGACCCCCAAAATTCTGTTCTTGGCTCTCTTCATAGTATTCATACCTCCGTCAGGCACTCACAACACGGCCTCCACTTCCCCTCCCACCTCTAGGCTGAACAATCCCACCCAAATCCATGTCACAGATCACTCCTGTGTTTTCAGATCACATGGACCCCTGGGCACTTTCATCTCTAACCTCTTTCCTCATGAGTGGCTATCCTGTTTCCCAGGCCAGAAACTTGGGCCTCCTTTCCCTTCCTCAGCCTCCACACTCAATGACAATAAATGTCATCATTTATCAAGCAGGGTAGGTCCCAGATACTTTTCTAAGCATGTAAAACATGTTAACTCTTATAACCTTTATGAGATCCCTATAAGGTTAAGTCCTCTTATCACCTCCCCTCCCTTACAGATGACATATAACAGATAAGGAACGGAGAGCTTAATGTCCAACTGGCACAACTAGGATTTCAACATATCATTTTCGCTGGAGAGCCTGTACCATCAGCCACCTTGTGACACGAGCTTGCGTATCCCCTCTGCCCCGTCCCCCTTTCCCAATCTAGACTAGGCCCTCAGCACCTTTTTTTGGTTTTGTTTTGTTTTTCCTTCTTTTTTTTTTTTTCTTTGTCTCCTATGGCCTTTCTGAAGCTCAGCATCTTTTGATTACAGTGACTGACTGGTCTCCCACCCTCCTAGTGATTCTCCACATCACTGCCTGCCAACCTGAATTTCTGAAACGCAAATGTCACTATCTGGTGTAAAACCCTTCCGTTTCTTGCCATTGTCTACAAGGAAAAGTTCAAATCCTAAGAATCGCATCTCCTACCACCGCTCTCCTAACCCTACACTTCAACAACACTTGTTCATTTATCCTTGACCAGAGGCAACATCTGAGTCTTACCTCAGTCTTTGTACTTATTATCGGGTACTCTCGTTTATTTTCCCCCATTGCCTGGGAAAATGCCAGAGATATAAAGGCATTTAAAAATTTACGGAAAGTGCACGGCCTCTTCAGTCATGTCTCTGCTTTATTCTGAACCCACAGCAGTGATCAGCATATAGTATGTGCTCAATAAATGCTTGATGAATGAATAAAAATTACTATTTCCCTTCCCTAATCACCTCCCTGTTGAACTTCTATTCATCCTTCTAAAAGCAATTTACCTTTCACTCCTATGGCCTTCCCCTACCTTAATCTCCTCTTGACTCCAGCAAGCAATGCTGATTACCATGTTCTTTGTACCTGAGACTTCTAGCATAGGGTTTATGATACCATACAATTACTTATACAGTTTCCCCTTCAACTGAGAGCTTTTTTTTTCTTTTTCTTTTTTTTTTAATACCACATGCTCTATTCTGCTGGAAACTGAGAGCTTTTTCTCTCTCTTTTTTTTAAAGAGATGGTCTTCAGTAGCATGACTGAGAGCTTTTTAAGGGATGGATGGATGACACTGTATCATTTATGGCTATCCAGACAACAAACACCTGTTAAGTATTCAGGTATGTCTGTCTTCCCATTAGTCTGTGAGCTCCACAGACAAGGGTCGTGCCTCATTCATTTCGGTGACGTCGGGGCCTGGCACGGTGTCTGATTTAGGGTAAACACTGAGCAGATGCTGAGAATTAACATCCAAAAATGTACAGTGCAGACTGGAAAATTAGGGATTATTGGGCAAAGGCTGGGAGGCCCGACTGCCAAAGACAGTTGGTGAAACAATGCTTCTCACACTTTAGTGAAATCACGTTGGGATCTTGTTAAAATGCAGATTCCTATCTAGAGAGTCTGAAGTGGAGACTGCATTTCTAACAAGCTCCCAGGTCGCGCTGATACTGCTGTCCGCGGACCACTTTGAGAACCACTGTTCTACAGCGCTCGTTCGCTACGAGAAGACAGCGCGGGACGCGCGCAGCCTCCTGGGACTTGTAGTCCCTCCAACCCCCCCCCCCGAGAAGCCGCCTCTTCCAGCGCGAGGGAGGACCGCCCAGGCCTAGGCTCAGGCTGCAGGTTGAGATGCGGGGGGGCGAGGTACCTGTTTGGGTTCGGTGGCCACCGGCGGCGGCGGAGGCACCGCCTGCACGGGTCCGGCCGGCATGACTGCGACGCTCAGGGCTGCCAGTCCGCCTCGGTATCGGTAAGAGGTGCACCGTCAAGACAGCCTCCCTGCCCGACGGTACGACGAACTCCCAAGATGGCGGCGGCCGAAGGAGTCGTCCCCCAGGAGGTGAGGCTGACGCATTTCCGGGCCCGCCCCCTCGCCGTGGCGTGCTTCCCGCCCCTCCCCGCGGGCGCCGCCGCCCGCGACTCAGTTGCTATGGCAGCGGCCGCGGCGCCTGGATAGTGGTTTCGGGATCCCAGAAGCCGTAGGCGCGCCAGGAGCAGTTCCGCAAACTAGCCAGACGCAGAGGCCGAAGCCGCGACGCTGGAGGCAGGTGAGATGTTGTACAGCACCTGACCTCGCAGCCCTGACCCCTCCTTTACTCCACAGCCAATTCTTCGCCCCTTCCGACCCCGCAGTCCACGGGCCCCGCTCCCTCCGGTTGCCTCTCACTTAGGAGAGCCC
This sequence comes from Lepilemur ruficaudatus, assembly GCA_963574885.1. Lineage (NCBI taxonomy): Eukaryota > Metazoa > Chordata > Mammalia > Primates > Lepilemuridae > Lepilemur > Lepilemur ruficaudatus. The sequence goes on from CAUYRT010013618.1 coordinate 10,462, forward strand.
CTCTCCCCTCAGGCCTGCGGCCTCGAAGCCCCACCTCCCTACTCCCTTACAGCTCCCTCTTTCACTCCAGGCCCACCTCCTCCAAGGACCCCTTCTAAAACAATGCCATTGATTCCCACCGGTCCTTTCTCCCTTGGCCCTGCCTTTTCTAAGTTCTACCTGCAGCCTTCCCTAGCCCCGCCCGCAAGCCCCACGGGACCCTCTCAAATCGGGGCTGCTGCTTTAGGCTCCATTCCTCGCTCCCACAGGTGCGGCCTGCAGACCACGCCCCTCGCGTCCCAGAGGCAAGCCTGGATTCCTGCAGGCTTCTCTCCGGGTCCTGAGATCCCCTCCTCCCTACCCCGACTCTCTTCCCCCCTCCCCCACACACAGCGTAGCTGTTTATGTCATTGTTATTATTAATGTGGAGTAATAATAATAGGGTGTATTGGACACTTACCATGAGCCAGACCCTGTGCCAAACACTTCACCTATTACATCATTTATTCCCCGTAGCAATCTACAGATAAGGACAGTGAAGTTCAGAGTCGGTGGAGTGGGAATCCAAACTCAGGCCAGTCTTACTCCACTATTATTGCAATTAGTTATTCTTTTGTTCTCCCTTGGTCCCTTCAGTGTCTCCAGGGATCCAGGCATTTAACAACCTCAGGTCAGAGACTGACAACTGCCATATAGTTGGTTTTAGAGTTTCCAAAGTGTTTTCACGGTGGTGACTTTGAATCTTAGCACATTGGCTAGGAGGTAGGAATAATCTTTACTAGTGGGGTAGAGTACTAGTTCTCAGAGAGGCTTGAGTATAGAATGGGAGTGGAGGAATAAAGGCTTCTGCCCTTCCCTGGGAGTCAAAAGTCCACCTTGAACCCCAGGGAACTGAGGAGAGGCACAGTTAGCCGCTGCTGCTCCCTAAGGGCAGTGTTGGCTCAATTAGTTCTGTCACCTGTGTGGCCTGACAGCATCAGGCTGAGGGTTCCACTCATGATCCGGGAATTACAGAGGAAGCCCATGTCAAATGCTCCTTCACTTGACACACACCTAAGTGCTTCTGAAACCATGCCTATATCTACATAACCTCAGTTTTCAAAAGAAAGGACATAAGGTAACCTTGGATAGTCTTTTTTTTTTTTTTTTTTTTTTGAGATAGAGTCTCACTCTGTTGCCCGGGCTAGAGTGCCGTGGCGTCAGCCTAGCAGCAACCTCAAACTCCTGGGCTCAAGCAATCCTGCCTCAGCCTCCCAAGTAGCTGGGACTACAGGCATGCCGCCACCATGCCCGGCTAAATTTTTATATATACTTTTAGTTAGCCAATTCTTTCTATTTTTGGTAGAGACGGGGGTCTCGCTCTTGCTGGTTTCAAACTCCTGACCTTGAGCGATCCTCTCTCCTCAGCCTCACCAGAGTGCTAGGATTACAGGCGTGAGCCACCGCGCCCGGCCAGCCTTGGATAGTCTTGATACTCTGGCATTTGCTGCTGCTTATCTGAACCAGAAGCTAATGGGAGTTGATAGCCCGAGATAGCCTGAGATGGCAGCTGTAGTTGTTTGAAAGTGAACAGATCAATGTTTCTTGGTGCCTTCGCAAGCAAGCTTATGAGTTCCAGGTGCTTTGCCACCTGAATACACTTGCTTCCAGGTTGGGGCTTCTTGCTTGCTTTATTTACTTACTTCATGCTCATTCCAAGAAGAAAACCCACAATGTTTTAGTCTGTTGGTTTCCCTTTGTTTCCACCTCCCTCCTTGGGGACATAAAATCTCTTGAGCAGCAGTATCTCCTAAGAGGTGGTTGCCAAGGCAGCATGTGTGTCGGATGTGGGCATATGTGTATTTGTGTGTGTGAGTGTCCTGGGGTAGACGCACATCACTTCCCATCATATGGGTGGAGCTGACACACCCAAGCTTACGTCTTGCAGGGATTTTCAGACATAGTTGGTGGCTCCTGGAGGACAGGGCTCCATGTGCCCTGCTCTGTCCCTGGTCTTGACACGGTGCCTGGCATATAGTTGATAATCAGTCCTCATTTGGTGAATGAGCACACAGCATCTGACCCTCTCCACCTGTACTGTTCAATACAGTAGCCACCAGCCCATGTGGCTTTCAAGCACTTGAATGGTATCTGGTCCAAACATAGATGTGCTGTGTTAAATAGACATTGAACTTTGAGACATAATGCCAAAAATAAGAATGTAAAAAAAATCTCTTTAATAATTTTATCTTGAGTTCATATTGAAATGATAATATTTGAGGTATATTGGGTTAAATAAAATGTTATTAAAATTAATTTGCCTATTTTTAAATTTCTTAATTTCTTTTCAATGTGTAGAGGAGAAAAAGTAATATCTTTTCCTCACTCATTGCTAGGTTCATGGCTAACATGCCTGTAACAAGAAAGATATAAAGAAAAGTACACAAATTTTATTCGTATAAAAGTACACGAATTTATTTAATAAATTTTTCCCTAGCATGGGAGCCTTCAGAAAGGAAGACCCAAAGAAATGGGGTGATCTGTGCATTTTTATAGACAATTGTGCAGAAGTATGATTGGAAGACAAAAGGGTATGATCTTAGTAATAAACTGGGGGAGAATTTGGCAAGGCCCATTTGTTCAGATTTTTCTAGGTGTCCCTTTGTGACATTCCTTCTCAACTAGGTACAGGGCAGGACACCTGTCACAGAGGAGAAGGGAAGGAAAAGGTCAGAGAGGGACCTTCCTAGTAGCCTGTTTCAGGGAAATGGATGAGAGGAAGGTGATTATAGTCTTCCTGCTTCTGCAGTTTTCTCAGTTTTTAAGGTGCTATATTTTGGGGTAGCATTTCCTATACCACATCAGTGTCTAATAGAATATCTAAAGTCCTATATGTGGCTTGCGTTATACTTCTTTTGGACACTGCTGCTCTAGAAACAACATGGTAATAAGATAGAACAGAGATGTTGGACTGAGAATCGCAGCTCCCTGAGTGACCTTGGGTTAGTGCCCTAACTTTCCAGAGCCTCAGTTTCCTGTTCTATATAAAGGAGGAAGATTTGGGGAAGTGGCACACAGTAGGCTTAATCAGAGCTAGCACTATTTTTTTTTTTTTTTTTTGAGACAGAGTCTTACTCTGTTGCCCGGGCTAGAGTGAGTGCCGCGGCGTTGAGCGATCCGCCCGCCTCGGCCTCCCAAAGTGCTAGGATTACAGGCGTGAGCCACCACGCCCGGCCATATTTTTTAAAGAATATTTTTAGAGACAGAGTGTTGCTCTGTCACCCAGGCTGAAGTGCAGTGGCATGATCACAGATCACTGCAACCTCAAACTCCTGGGCTCAAGTGATCCTCCCACCTTAGCCTCCTGAGTAGCTGAGACTGCAGGTGTGTGCCACCACACCAGCTAATTTTTCTTATTTTTTGAAAAGATTGGGTTTTGATACTTGTTATTATAGTGGTGAGGAAAAAGAAAAGAGAGATGAGGTCTCACTATGTTGCCAGGCTGGTCTTGAACTCCTGGCCTCAAGCAATCCTCCTGCCTCAGCCTCCCAAAGTGCTGGGATTATAGGCATGAGCCACTGTGCCCTGCCAGAACTAGCACTATTGAGCATGCCTTCCTCTTCTCAGGCTCAAGGCAGGCATCCCACTTGCCCTCTCCCTCACCCCATTCCTCCAGCCTAGAACACCCTCCACTTCTTCCCAGACAGCCTCCACCCTGCCCCCCAGGAAGCCCTGCCTGACTGTGCATTCTCTCACTCTCACCTTCATCCATTCCCAGGGACTGAAAAGCTGCTCAGGGCAAGGCCTGCACTGGAGACAGGAAGCCAGGTACCTGGATAAGCCTCTGACCCAGAGCCCACAGTCTTGTCCAAGAGCCAGACACACTCAGTGGCTCCGACTCCACAGACAGGCATTTGCATGGAGGTGAGGGCAAGGCCCAGTCCTCTGGGAGGCTGAAGAATCCAGGTCAGCTCTCAGCAACCACCCCTAGGTGCCTCTGAGCTTCCCAGCACCTATGGGCACAGGCTGGCCCTCAGACCTCTTGGCATAGGTGGCCAGGCCATACCACACACTCACAGGGAGAAAGGCTGTCAATCCTAAATAATGACTTAAATGATGATTCCATTCCAGTGGTTGTATGTGCTGGAAAGAAAAAGAATATAATGCTCTGACAAGGTGTGACAGGGGACCTCACCTGGCCTGGGGACCTGGGGAGCTTTCCGTGAAGACCTGAGGGAGGTGTCTTATCTAGATGAAGTGTGGGGAGGGGTGCATTCTGGGTGGTGAGACACTGAAGTGGAGGGGTCAGACCACACAGGGCCACAGCCCCAGGAAGTTTCCCAGTCTTCCGTACTGCAGAAAGACATTAAGAGGCTCTGAGCAGGGGCCAAGTTGCCTTTTTAAACAGTCACTCTCGTTGCCCTGGACAGGATGGGCGAGGTGGTGCTGGGCCCAAGGGAAGTGGGTGACCTCTCAGGGAGGCTGCGGCAGTAGTCTGGGGAGATGGCGGGGCAGGAGCAGTGACAGTGGAGAGATGTACTGGCTTCCAAGTGTGGTCTGGATATAGGATTTGCAGCACTTGGTGCTGGGATGATGTGGGGGTAGAGGAAAGAGGGGATTCGAGGACACACCTGAGCTCAGGCTAAGCCATGGTGCACACAGTAGGTGTCATTTTCTGCGATGAAGGAGGTTGGGAGAGGATAGATTTTGGAGAAGAGGGGTTTCCCAGTGAGGCCTGGACTTGCTGGAGGCGGAAGGAATTGTGGCCTAAATACTGCCCAAGTAGCCCCTGCATTTCAGGGAGGGGCTCTGGTGCAAGGAGGTGCTTCCTGCTACTGAGAAATCCACGAAGGACAAGGGGCTCCTGCTGGCAGATGGGAGGGGCTGGAGCTCAGCATCCGCACAGGTGCCCTGCTCCTAGCAGATTGCTGGCTCCGAAAGCAGCTGCCTACTCGCCCCCCAGCCCTGCCAAAGGGTGATGAGCCAGAGGATGGACCAGGACAGTGTCTTGCCTCTAGCTTCTGAGTCAAGGGCCATGGACAGTTCATCCAATCACTGTCTTCAGGTGTCCACAGGCTCCGGAAGATGGATGAGAAGCTGCTGGGAAATCAGGGAAGTGTAGGAGGCAGGCATCTGCTCAAGACAAGGATGTCTTTGCTGCTGTTACTGCTAATAATATTGTTCCTAATAATAATAGTCAATATTGCTTGAGAACTTCACCAGTGCCTTGCCTTGGACCAAGCACTGTACTCATGTCCCCTTTAAAGTCTTTACAACAACTCAGACTGCTTGGAGACAGTGTCCCCATTTTACAGCTGAAGCAGCTGGGGATCAGAGGGGTAAAGTGATTTGCGTGAGGCCACACAGCCAGGAAGGGGCAGGGCTGGGACTCTCTGTATCAAGATGTAATGGGCTCCCTATCACCAGAATGGTTGGGATAGGTCTCAGTACCAGTCTTCAGGTTTTCTTCTCTTACACTTTAGGACTTGTTCTCTCCTAAACATTGGTGCATTCTAAATTTTCTTTGTGATTCTTTTTCTCTTCTCCATTCAATCACTCAATCCTTCATTTGCCAGTGAGCATCTACAATGGGCCAGTCCCCAGGCTGGCCACACTGGAGACACCACAGTGACTAAGGTGGCCTGGAGAGGAGGCTGTTGGGCAGAGAGCAATCAGAGCTGAGATGGGAGAACCCAGAGGGCTAATCTAACCCAGCCTGGAGGGTCCTCAGGGAAGCCTTCCTGGAGGAGGTGATATCCTGGAACCCTGAAGGGTGAGAGGAGTTAGCCAGATGGTGGGAATTGGACGGGGAAGCATGATTCGGACAGAGGGGCAGATGGGCAAGGATTCAGAGACAAGTGCCTGGTGCGTGAGCTGCTGCTCATAGCTGCTGGTGGTGGAAGTGGAGAGTATGGGAGGGGGCTGGAGAGGGAGCGGGAAGGGTTGGGGTTGTGGCCGGAGGTGGCCTTTCTCCCACAGGCCACAGGGAGTCCTGCGGCATTGTTGGCCAGTGTAATGCAGTCAGATAGAGTTTGGCCCAGATCTCTGGAGCTGAAGTTGATTGGATCAGAGCAGGCAGGCCTGTGGCCCAGCTGGAACCTGCAGCAGTGGTCTAGGCAGGAGATGACAGTGGCCTGGTGTGGCCCAACACTCCCCACCACACTGTGGCTGTAACTCTCTTTCAGTTGTCTGTGCCCCTGTTGGAGGGTTCACTGTGGGAGGGAAGGATGGTAGGCACATTCTTATTCACAGCTATGTCCTCTCAGCCTTTAGCAGGGGCCTGGCATACAGGAGGGACTTGTGAGATAATGGACTCAGCAGTTGGGGCACAGGGAAGAGTGGGTGACAGGGAGGCTGTCAAGGCTGCCCAGAATTGGGTTCTGAAAGGCCTTGTCCCCTGCGACTGGGGAACAGACTTCTCCCCATGTTCTGCAGTGGACTTTCAGCCTAGGAGCCACTAGGCAAATTAGGGTTTTGGGGGTTCCTGCAGCAGCAGCTCATGGCTTTGGCTAACAGGACCCCTCTCTCCTGCCCCAGGAGCTGCGAGGATGGCACACCTGCTGGGCAGCCAGGCCTGCATGGACAGCCTGCGCAGGGACCTCACTGACCTGCAGGGTGCCATCGTAGACGTGTTCTCCCGTGCCGGGCCCGTGCGCTTCCCCTCCTGGAAGTTCCCTGACCGCGTGGCCTGTGACCTCGATATGGTGGCCCTGCTAGAGCACTATGACCATGTGCCAGGTGACCCCGAGTTCACACAGCTGTCCCACGCCGTGCTGCTGGAGCTGGTCATTGACAGGTGAGGGTTTTGACCATCCTGGTCATCTCAGGATGCTGGCACCCATCCCTTAAATAGCAGCAGTAGCAGCGGCAGAAGCCCACCCCCTCCTCCAGAGGTGGCCATGACATTGGTAACAACATTCACCACTGGCTGAGTACCTGGAAGGGACCAGACCAGCTCAGGAACCTCAAACTGATCTCACCTTTGCTTATGTTGTGTGCTAGGCTGTTCTGTCCTGTCTCCCTCAGGGAGTTGCAGGCCTATTGGTCTCTGTGGCACCACAGCTCTGGCTGCTGCCTCCCAGCCACTCCCAGCTGCCCCCTCAGGACTTCTGTGCATCAGAGACACCATAGCTGCTGCTTAGAGTTTCCATCCCAGGCTCTTTTCCCTGGTGTCCTGTGGGCTGTGCTATTCCCTCTGCCTATCACAAAGCCAGACATGGGACATGTTTTTCCAAATCCTAGCCCTGCTGGAAAGAGGCTAGTGGATGCTCTTGTAAACACACCACTTCTGTGCTATCATTAAGGTTAACATGGTTGTCAGCCTTCTACTTCCTGGGGACCGCAGCCCAGGATCCCTGTGCTCTAAAACCTTACACATTAACAAAGCCATCGGGGCCAGGCAGGCAGCAGAGTTGTGAGAGGGACCCTAGCAGTTGCAAGATGACCCACCTGGGGACAGAGAAGCCAGGGTTACCACCCTGAGGCCTAGAGGAGCCCTCGGTATGAAAGCACCGTTTGTAACCTGTGAGGGACTGGACGTGTGTGAGCACAGAACACACCTTCCTTCCTCTGTGGCTTTGCACCACGCACTGTGCTATCCCTCTGCTAGGAATGCCCTGACCCCCATTCCTGGTCTGGCTGAGCCCCACTCCTCCATCAAGGTCCAGCTTACTACCCTCTTCTCTGTGAAGCTGTCGCCGACGTGCCCCTGCCCTGCCTGACCCCTCTGCCCACCTCTGGCTGAGTCAGAGCCTCTGAGCTCCTGTGTGTATAGGTAACTGCCGGCAGAGGCTGCTGGGTCTGAGACCCAGACCCACCTGGGAAGCCTGGAGGTCAGGGCCACGGCCTCCAGCCCATGGTGTAGCCTTTAGAGGAGCTCAGTTCGTGGATGAGATCCTGGCTAAAGACACAGGCAGCACAAGAGTGGAGCTTTCTGGGCAGACAGATGGCTATGTTCTGTCCTATTTCCAGATACTTTCCCATTCCCTAGTGCCAGTTGTCCCCATTCACAGAGGAGGACACCTTGGCCAGAGAGGGGCAGGGCCTGGAGGTGGTTGGCACCTCCTCCCCCAGGCCCTCTCTGCCCAAGACCCCACTTATCTTTCTAACACCCTTTTTTCTTAAAATTAGCACCTGATTCTAATTTTGAACTTGGAGTTTGGGACAGAGATCTAGCTGTACTTTACCTCATGACTCCATCGTCACAGAAGCGGCTCACCCTGTAGGAGAAGCCCCTGCCTAGGATCAGGAGACTGTACACACACCCCTGCCCTGCCCTGCCCTACTTACCCTGTGGCTGTGGGCAGTCTTCTCCCCTCTCGAGGTCTCAGCTCTGTCATCTAGAAAGGCTCTGGGCTGCTTGACATAGGCAACTATTCACTCAGAACTTTCCAAGGATTCAGGAAACAACTGAAGCAAGGCCAGGCCTGGCTTCCCAGAGCTTTCCAGTCCAGTGGGGAAACAACCAGGCAGAGGTGCTGCCACCCTGAACTGAACTTGGAACCAGGGAGGACTTTCTGGAGGAAGTGACCCCTGGGTTGGGTTTGAAGCTAGCCCAACAGCATGTGTTGAGACTCTCCAAGGCCCTGGTGCCTGGGCCAGTTCCCCAGAGCCGGAAGCAGCTAGTTGTGTGGTGTGAGGGAGCATGTTGGCACCAGCCGAGGTCCCAGCAACCCTGGCATCTCTGCCTGTAGGCTCCTGCTGCTACTTCAGAGCTGTGCGAGCTACTTGGAGACCCTTGGCTCAGAGCAGATGATGCCTTCCGCTCAGGCTGTGGGGCCCTGCATGTCCGTGGGGCTCACAGTGCGACGCTTCTGGAACAGCCTGCTGAGGCTGGGCATGCTCTACCAGCAGGCGGCCCCCCAGGTGGGTTGGACCCACCCTCCCTCCCCAACTGTGATCACCCTCACACCCTGCCCAGCTCCAGCTTCCTGGGGTACCACGTATGTGCCGCATCCTTCACTGGCTCCTCACTGCCCTCCCAGTCCTGGCTCTGCCATTTGTGCCACGGGACTTTAGAGAAATCCTCCCTGCTCTGAACCTCAGTTTTTTTTATCTGTACAGTGGGGGAATATGAGCCTCATTTGTTATGGCTTCTCCCATAATCCTCACAACCACCCAGTCGGGGGCAACCACCATCACCATGTCAGGGAGGGAACTAAAAGTGAAAGTTTTTATAGTGACATGAGAGCAGGCAAATCTACTAAGCAAGAGCCCAGTAACCGGCAGCTGTTACTGTCACCGTTACGCTCCCAACATCATGCATATAATCACATCAAGCCTGGGGCGGGGGTGGGAGCAGCAGAGCAGGGCCTGGCTTTGTAAGGTGCCTCAGTGGAAAAGAGGGAGATGGTTCTCTCCTAGTCATGTCGGTGTCAGATAACATCTGAGGGTCTGTGTCTCAGGCAAGACTATCACAGGACATCCCCAGAGAACTGGTCAGTCCCAGGCCCATCTCCTTCACCTGCCTTCTTTTCTTTTCCTGACCACAGCAAAGGGAAAACCAAGGGGAAGCCCCCACCTCCAAGCCCACAGCCAACGGCGAGCTACCCAGGAGCCCTGAACGTATGACTGCCAAGTTCATCGAGGCCCCCTCCCCAATGCCAAGATTGCCCCAGACCTGCCAAGAGCCGGAGACCATCCCTGTCAGAATCTCCCTGCAGTGTCTAGCCACGACCACGGACACCAAGAGTGTCCACTGCCAGACCATTGAGACGGCCCTGGTGCCCTGTGACGCGTGCACCAGCGTCCAGGGCAGCCTGCAGGAGGTGGGCAAGGTGGTCATCAGCCTGTGTCAGAGCCAGAACTTGCCCTCGTCCTTAGGCCAGTTCCAGCAGCTGGTGCGGGACAGCATGGGGCTCAAGCCGCTGCCAGCTGCCACCATGGGCCACTGGGCAGCAGAGCAGAGCAAGGACCTGACGCGCCTCAGTAAGCACGTGGGGGCCCTCTCTCAGCTCGTCGGGCCCCTCAGGGCCCAGCTGGAGGAGGCCGAGGGGCAGAAGACCGGCCTGAGGAAGCAGGCAGGCAGGCTGGAGCAGGCGCTGCAGCGGGAGCAGGGGGTGCGCCAGCGGCAGGCGGAGGAGGCCAAGCAGCGCCTGGCAGAGTGGGAGCGCGACAAGCAGCAACTGCTCACAGGTCTGTGCCCCAGGGACCGGATGCCCAATGCCCAGGGCTCTGCCACAGCCTTAGCATGGGCATTCCTGGGACAGGGCTTTGAGTACAAGCAGTCTGTGTGGAAGCAACCCAGGTTGGGGCGTGGGCAAGAAACAGGGAAGGGGAGGCAGCAAAGAAGGGTGTGTTTATCCAGCAGTGACACCCTGAGCAGCTGGAGCCCTGTCCCACTGGGGAATGCCAGGAGGTGCCTCTGACCTGTCCTGTCAGGAGGGGCGGGGGCTGGGGTATGTGTCCACTCACTCTGCTGGTCATGGAGGGTTACTTGCCAGGAGTTAATTCCCCTGGTGCCCCCAGCCAAGTGCAGCAGCCCCTGTGGCTTCAGTGAAAGCCGTTAGAGATGCCACTGCTGGCACTGGAGGTCGGCAGGGGCCTGCTGACGTGAGGCCTGAGGGATTCGGGCAAGTCACTGCTCTTTCTCACCCTCACCGTTGCCTCCGTGGAGGGCACCAAGGCCTAGAGGTGCAGACAAGTGGCAGCCAGCCAGTGAGGAGCAGGGTGGACGGGGCCCAGACCCCCCAGCCCTCCCCAGAGCTCTGTAACCCCGGGTGGCCCCTCTGCGCTGCGAGGGCTGTTTCCATGCTGCAGGGCGCGCTGGGCAGGAAGGCCGCCGGCCCGGCCCAAGGGGCCTCTGAAGGGCCTCTCTCTCGGCTGCCATAGAAACCAGTGACCTAAAGACAAAGGTGGCCGCTCTGGAAAGGGAACTGAAGCAGCAGCAGGAGTCCACGCAGGCTGTGGGTAAGAAGCCCCATCTCAAGCTGTGCCACAGCTGGACAAGCACCCTCCATCTCTGTCCCCTGAGCTTCCAGGACAAAGATAAAGGGTGGGCCTGACCGTCCACATTGTTGGGCAGTTGACCAACCTGGGGTGCCACCTCCCACCCAGAGAGCACCTTCTGTTTTACAAACCTACTTCGGGTGAGGGGTCCAGAGCCCCGTTTTGTGGATGAAGACACTGACGCCCTGAGATGGGATGTGACCTCCTCCTCCGGTCCCAGCTGGGTCAGAGGTAGTGCAGGGACTTGCGCCCAGTGCTCCCCTGCCCCGCTCCTCCTGCACCTGCTCAATCCTGCAGAGGTGAAGGCCCGGCAGCTGCAGGAGGAAGGCGAACGCAGGGCCGCGGCTGAGAGGCAAGTACAGCAGCTGGAGGAGCAGGTGCAGCTGCTGGCCGGGCGGCTGGAGGGGGCCAGCCAGCAGATCTGCTGGGCCAGCACGGAGCTGGACAAGGAGAAGGCCCGCGTTGACAGCATGGTCCGCCACCAGGAGGTGAGGCAGGGGGCCTCGCCAGGCCCTGGGTGCCCAGGATGTGGGCTGCGGGAAGAGGGTTCCACTGGCAGGGATTGGGGGCTCATCTATCTATCTATGTGCAGAGAGTCTGCGCTGGGGGAACGGTGACCCAGGGACAGATACTGCCCAAAGCCTCACTCTGGAGGGTTCCCCACCAGGCAAGGATGAGCAGATATGCCACATCTCTCCTGCCAGAGGGCTAAGAGAGGCGGGGAAAGTGCTCCAGGAGTCCAGGGAGGGCCAGCCATCTCTGCCGTGGGAATCCAGCATGGCTTCTGGGAGGAGGTGGCGTTTGAGCAGGACGCCAGTGGCTGGTGATCAGTCCATCAGCCAGGGAGGGCAGAGGGTAAGCCAGGGTACAGCTGGTACTCTGGGCAGTAAGGTCTCACAGGAGTCCCCAGGGGTGTGACTGAGGGAGCAGGTGACTGGTCACCCAGTGAAGGAGGCAGGTCTGGGGGCTGTGCTGGCTGGGCTTACCGCAAAGGCTCAGCAGGGAGCCAGGAGCCCAGTTGAGAGTCCCCAGGGTCAGGCATGGGCCCTGGATAGGGAAATCCTTTCTACCCCAGTGGATGCCACCAGTCACAGCCACCACGTATTGGGTGTCTGCTGTGACCCAGGCACTGGGCTTCAGGCTCTGCAGTCCTCTCATTCTCACTCCCTGCCACAAGGGTAGGAGATGGATACTGTTGTCATCCCCATTTTAAGGATGCAGAAACTGAGGCTTGGTGAGGTTAAGGAAGTGGCCCGAGGCCGCACAGCTATCCATAGATGGAGCCCGGACTCGGCAGACCAGTGTAGGCTCTTCCTGCTTTACACTCTGTGGGTGTCAGGAAATGTGGGTTTCAGTGACACGGGCTGATGTGACACGGGGCACCTAAGGTTTCTGAGAAAAGCCTGGTTTCTAGAGTTCCTCTGCATGTGGGGACTGTGACTGGGAAGGAGTGGGGTGAGGCCCAGAGTCAGCCAAGTGCTTTCCAGGGGGCACGTGTGCCGCCAGGCTGCCCTCTGCCCCTTGCCCTCTGCTGTGCCAGCCTCGCCTATGCACAGACACGGCCCGAGAGCAGCCGCCAGGAGGGCAGCAGATACTGGAGCCTCTTCAGTCCCACGTGGCACGTGGCAGAGCCTGGCCCTGTGGGCCTAATGGCCTCCCTGCCCATCCATTCCCACTTAGTCCCTGCAGGCCAAGCAGCGAGCCCTGCTACAGCAGCTGGACAGCCTGGACCAGGAGCGTGAGGAGCTGCGGGGCAGCCTGGACGAGGCCGAGGCCCAGAGGGCCTGCGTGGAGGAGCAGCTGCAGAGCCTGCGGGGCGAGAGGGAGCAGGGGCAGTGCCAGCTCCAGGCCCAGCAGGTGAGGGCGGTTCTCCCCTTTCACCAGAGGGGCCTCCAGCCACCCGAGTGCCTGCAGGCCTGTCTCATGTCTGGGGGTTGGGAACAGTGTCCCCAGGGGAGCTGGGAGCATGTGGCTCCGGAGCCAGGCCTGAGCCTCCCCTTGCCCCAGGAGCTGCTGCAGAGCCTGCAGCGGGAGAAGCAAGGCCTGGAGCAGGTGACCACAGACCTGCGGGTGACCATCTTGGAGCTGGAGCGGCAGCTGGTGGAGCTGAGGGAGCGGGAGCGGCTGCTGGTGGCCTTTCCAGACCTGCACAGGCCCAGCGAGGCCCAGATCCAAAGTAGGGGACCAGGGATGGTGCCAAAGGCATGCTGGGGCCCGGGGTGGGCAGCTGAGGGCCCACATGGGCAGGACACTGGGGGCTGCGGTTCCCCAGCTTGCCACGATGGTGGTAGAGCAGCGGGGGCCAGTACCTCACAGGTGCTTTGTGTGTTATCCTGTCCCTGTGTAGACAGGGATGTGGAAACCTGGAGGTGATGTGACTGCCCCCAGTCACAAGAGGCAAATGCAGAGCCAGAGTGGCTGTCTCTGTAGCCCATGCTCTTCACCACGTCACATGCCCTTGCTCCACTTCCCTACGCCCCTTTTCCTGGCGTCTTCCCAAACCACGCTGTGGGGCTGGTTGCAAGGACACAGCCCACAGCTGTCTGGCGTCCTGGACCCCATAGCATAGGAGTGCTATGTCCTTGTCTTGACACAGGATTGGATGTCAGGTGACCCGGGGTTCTCCCAGCCCCTCCAGCCCTCTAAAGCTCTGGGGGGAGTCCATTCGCAGAGTGTCCGGAGGAGCTGCTCAGTGCAGCTGCTCACAAGTCATCCCTCCTGAACGCTAAGTGCCAGGCCTTGTGTCCCCCTTAACCTCCCTGTGAGGCGGTCAGCAGCCCCTTTTGACAAACCAGGAAACCGAGAAGCAGAGAGGGCAGCAGCTTGCCCAGGGTCATGCAGCCAGAAGGAAACGTCTACCCCGCAGCCCTGGGAAAGGGCGGCCTCCTGAATGCCCATGACTCACACCCAGCGCTGGCTGTGTGGTTTGGACGGCTCACTTTTTCTCTCTGGCCCGCCAAAAACAGGCGGCCTTGGAAGAGATTCACTCTCTTCCTTATAGCTAAGTCCTCTGCAAGCTCTAGGGCCCACCCAGCTCTCAAGTTTTTTTTTTTTTTTTTTTTTTTTGAGACAGAGTCTCACTCTGTTGCCCGGGCTAGAGTGAGTGCCGTGGCGTCAGCCTAGTTCACAGCAACCTCAAACTCCTGGGCTCAAGCAATCCTCCTGCCTCAGCCTCCCAAGTGGGTGGGACTACAGGCATGTGCCACCATGCCCGGCTAATTTTTTCTATATATTTTTAGTTGGCCAATTAATTTCTTTCTGTTTTATAGTAGAGACGGGGGTCTCGCTCTTGTTCAGGCTGGTTTCGAACTCCTGACCTTGAGCAATCCGCCCGCCTCGGCCTCCCAGAGTGCTAGGATTAGAGGCGTGAGCCACCGCGTCCAGCCTGGCCTTCATTTTTTAGCATAGTAATGCACCACGTGACTTTTTGGTCAATGATGAACTGCATATGTGATGGTGGTC
>CAUYRT010013619.1:0-13142 GCA_963574885.1 Lepilemur ruficaudatus
TCAGAGCAAGTACTCCTTCCTTGGATGGAATGATCCATTGAAACATTGTTCCAGTTCAACAGAAGAAATTCTTGTCACACTTCAGATACCCGTCTGCCAGAACCCTTAGCCCTTTGCACCTCACCTATAAGTGACACCTTACAGCCATTTGTGTCTAAGAGTTATCCTCACTTCCCCCTACACAGCTGTAAGCTCCTGCAGGCAGCAACAGTGTCTTGGTCTTCCTGAGATGCCCCTTTCCTAAGGCCAATACCATGTATGTAGTAGGTGCTCATTCAATATGTGAGCAATGTCTGAACTTCCAACATTGTTTTATTGAGCTCTCAATACTGCCTTATTGGCCCATATAGCCTAACATAATTCATCCTCTAAGGCAGCCATCTTTATTCTTTTCCACAGGGCATCAATATTGTTTCATTAATTTATCAGGTGGTAAAAATGTATACTCTAAGCTGCTTAATTCAGAGGGACCCTTAGATTTTAAAAACTTTACATTTGTCCATTTCTAGTAATTTTTTATGAAAGCTTACAGACCATATGCTTCTTCTAGGGGAGAGAGAAATGGTAAAAATCAATTCACCATGCTAAACTTTTCTTTGGACAATAATCCAATAAAGGAACAACAAATATCAATAAAGAATTATAACAATTTCCTATAAGTCTATAACAATTTACTTGTACAGTTGTTACAGTTTCCATGAAAAACTTTATATTGAGTTGTTTATTCATAAACAGTCAAATATTATTCACCATGATATTTGATATTCTTTATCCATAAGATAAAGAAACATATATGAAACCAAACATGCCCCAAAATCATAGAACTAGAAGAGTTGTTAATGATTTCCTAGTGCCATGGGAAAACAGTTGAGTGGGAAAGCCCTCATACATTTTCTATAGTGTTACATGGCTGTAAAACTAGTTAGGCACAGCAATAAAGAAAGAGCCCAAATCATGATAGTGGTCATGGCTAAATAGTAGGATTTACTGTTTTGGGTTTGTTTACTTGCCCTAGGTTTATTTTGTCCAATTGCCTATAGTTTTCATATTTTCTCTTTTGATTAAAAATGTTAATTAAAATAGTAATTGTTTAATGGGGTCTTTTTGATTTACAGATGAAAAAACTAAAGTCCAGGTGTTCTGACAAAATCAGGTCAAGAAATCTGGCCTCAGGACTTTAAGTTGTACTTTGAATTCTGATTTGAGAAAGACATGGATTATACTTTCATTTGTCAATTCTTCCAAAAATTTGGGTAAAATAAGAATGGTATGCATTTGAAAACCCAGCACTCATTCTAAAGTCGAGTAAACATGGTTTTACATGAGCACTGAGTGTGTTTACTAAGCTTTCTCTTTCAGATGAAGTAGGCATCATCATCTTGTGAGGATCTCCCTTGCCCTATTCCCTAGTGCTTTCTCTCAGTCATCCGCCTATTGTCAATAATAGCTCCAATCATCCAGGGAGGTTCATATGGATGCAAACGGTGATTAAACTGTTTGAGCAAATGGCTGTCAGTGTGTCTGGGTATGAGTTTGTTTTGCCAAAGGAAACCTGAATATTTTTACACAATGAGGGCTAATTGCTGCTGATTTCTAACACCTCATAATTAGATTGGCAGAAGTTTCACACCAGGATCAAGGGATACAAAAACTGTCAGTCTTCTTTAAAGGCAGCCGTCTCAAAGAACTCTTGAGACTGGGGACTGTGGGATGAACAGAATATTTCCAGGCCTTGGTTATATGAGGACTTCACAGAGCACAGAGAACTGCAAAGGAATGCTGTTTAAAGCACTCTTTGTATATTTTGTACTTGATCTTAGCCAAAAGGCAGAGAAGTGATTATTCTCTGTATATTTTGGATACAAGTCTTTTCTCAAATATGTCTTTTGAAAGAATTTTCTTATAGTTTGTGGATTGTCATTTCATTCTCTAAACAGTGTCTTTTGCAGAGCAGAAGTTTTAATTTTAATGAAGTACAATTTATCAAATTTTTTCTTTCATAGATCATCCTTTTGCTGTTATATCTAAAGTCATCACCAAACCAAATATCACCTACATTTTCTCCTATATTATTGTCTGGAAATTGTATAGTTTGCATTTTTTATTTAGGTCTATGATCCATTTTGAGTTAATTTTTATAAAAGGTGTATGATCTGTATCCAGATTTAATTTTTTGCATGTGCATGTCTAGTTGCTTGAGCACCATTTGTTGGAAAGATTTCTTTCTCCTTTGAATTGCCTTTGCTATTTTGTCAAAGATGAGTTGACTGTATTTGTGTGAATCCATTTATGTGCTCTCCATTTTACCCCATTGATCTATTTGTCTACTCTTTCAGCAACACCACACAGTCTTGATTACTGTAGCTTTACATTAAGTCTTGATGTCAGATCATATTAGTCCTTGACCTTTGTTATTCTTTTTTTTTTTTTTTTTTGAGACAGGGTCTCACTGTGTTGCCCAGGCTAGAATGCCGTGGGCGTCAGCCTAGCTCACAGCAACCTCAAACTCCTGGGCTCAAGCGATCCTCCTGCCTCAGCCTCCCGAGTAGCTAGGAATACAGGCATGCACCACCATGCCTGGCTAATTTTTATATATATATATTTTTAGTTGGCCAATTAATTTCTATTTTTAGTAGAGACGGGGTCTCACTCTTGCTCAGGCTGGTTTCGAACTCCCAACCTTGAGCAATCCACCCGCCTCGGCCTCCCAGAGTGCTAGGATTACACCCTTGTTATTCTTTAGTGTTGTGTAGGCTAGCCTGGGTCTTTTGCCACTCTACAAACTTTAGAATTAGTTTGTTGATATCCACAAAATAATATGCTTAGATTGTGGTTGAGATTAAACCTATAGACCAAGTTGGGAAGAATTGACATCTTAATAACATTGTCTGCCTTAATAAGCATAGATTCTCTCTCCATTTACTTAGGTTTTATAGTTTTACTCTTATATATGTTTCTTATTTATTTTGTGAGATCTACTCAGGTACTTCAGGAGTTTTTGGTGCTATAGTAAATAATGTTGTATTTTAATTTTAAATTACAAATGTGCATTGCTGTATACAGGAAAACAATTTACTTTTGCAAATTAATCCTTCATCCTATAACCTTGCTATAATTGGTCACAGTTAAAGAAGTTTTGTATTTTCTT
Source organism: Lepilemur ruficaudatus (assembly GCA_963574885.1). NCBI lineage: Eukaryota > Metazoa > Chordata > Mammalia > Primates > Lepilemuridae > Lepilemur > Lepilemur ruficaudatus. The sequence continues at coordinate 3,149 of CAUYRT010013619.1, forward strand.
TGGGAAGGTGGTCTAAGTAGACACATATTTTCATATCACCTATGAAAATAAGGCAGTTTTATTTTTTACTTTACAATCTCTATACTTTTTATCTCTTTTCTTTTTGTCTTAGCTAGGACTTCCAGTACAAAGTTGAATAGGGGTGATAAGTGCAGACATACATGTCTTGTTCCCAAACTAAGAAAGGAAGCATCTAGTTTCTGATCATCAAGTGTGATGGTAGCTGTAAATTTTTTGTAGATATTGTTTATCAAATTGAAGAAGTTCCTCTCCATTTCTTGTTTTCTGAGAGTTTTAATCATGAATAGGTGCTGGATTTTGTCAAATCCTTTTTCTCAACCTATTGATATGATCATATGATTTTTCTCCTTTAATTTATTGATGTGATAAATTACATTAATTGACTTTCAAATGTTGAACCACACTTCGATACAAACATATTTGCATACTTAGAATAAATCCCACTTGGTCATTATATATATTTCTTTTTATTCATGTTTGCATTTGATTTGCTAATATTTTGTTTAGGATTTTTGTGAGTATGTTCATGAGAGATATTTGTATGTAGTTTTCCTTTCTTGCAATGTCTTTGTCTGGTTTTAGCATTAGGGTAATGCTGTTCTTATAGAGTGAGTTAGGAAGTATTGCCTCTGTGTCTATTTTCTGCAAGAGATTGTAGAAAATTGCTATCATTTCTTCTTTAAATGTCTGATAGAATTCATCCGGTAATGGTGTTTTCTGTTTTGGATGGTCATTGTTTGTTTAACCTCTTTAATAGATATAGGTCTATTCAGATTATCTATGTCTTCTTGTGTGAGTTTTCATCGATCTGTGAGTCTTTCAAAGAACAGGTCCATTTCATCTAAGTTATCAAATTTGAAGACATAGAACTATTTATGATATTACCTTATTATTCTTTCAAGGTCTATAGTATAAGTTGAGATGTCCCCTCTTTCATTTCTGATAGTAATGTGTCTCTTCTTTCTGATTTTCTTGGCTAGTCTGCTTGGGGTTTATCAATTTTGTTGATCTTTTCAAAGAGCCAGCTTTTGGTTTTGTCGATTTTTTCTATTAATTTCTTGTTTTCAATTTCATTGATTTCTACTTTAATTTTATCATTTCTTTTATTCTGCTTATTTAGATTTAATGTATTCTTCTTTTTTAAGTGCCTTAAATTAAGCTTAGATTATTGCTTTTAGATCTCTCTTTTCTAACATATGCATCAATGCTATAAATTTCCATATAAGTATTGCCTTTAGTCCATTCCACAACTTTTTTTTTTTTTTTTGAGACAGAGTCTCACTCTGTTGCCCAGGTTAGAGTGAGTGCCATGGCATCCGCCTAGCTCACAGCAACCTCAAACTCCTGGGCTCAGGCAATCCTTCTGCCTCAGCCTCCCGAGTAGCTGGGACTACAGGCATGCGCCACCATGCCCGGCTAATTTTTTCTATATATATCTTTAGTTGGCCAATTAATTCCTTTCTTTCTATTTATAGTAGAGACAGGGTCTCACTCTTGCTCAGGCTGGTTTTGAACTCCTGACCTTGAGTCATCCTCCTGCCTTGGCCTCCCAGAGTGCTAGGATTACAGGCGTGAGCCACCACGCCCAGCCCATTCCACACCTTTTGACAAGTTGTATTTTCATTTCCATTTAGTTCAAAATATTTTAAAAATTTCTCTTGAGACTTCTTTGATCCAAGTGTTATTTAGAAGTGTGCTGTATAATCTCCAAATATTTGGGGATTTTTCTAGCTGTTTTTCTGTTACTGACTTCTAGTTTAATTTCATTGTGTTGTAAGATCATACTTTCTATGATTTCTATTCTTTTAAATTTGATAAGGTGCGTTTTATATCTTGAGGAATGTGCCATGTGAGCTTGAGAAGAATGTGTATTGTGCTGTTGTTGGATGAAGTATTCTATAAATGTCAAATAGATTGAGTTTTGATGGTGCTGCTCAGTTCAAGTATATTCTTATTGATTTTTCTGCCTTCTGCATCTGTCAATTACTGATAAAGGAGTGTTAAAGTCTCCACTATAATAGTGGATTTGTGTATTTCTCCTTGCAGTTCTATCAGTTTTTGCCTCATGTAATTTTCATGCTCTATTGTTAGGTGCATATATTCAGCATTGTTATGTCTTCTTGGAAAATTGATTATTTTATTATTAGGTAATACCCCACTTTACTCCTGATAATTTTTCTCATTCTGCAGTCCACTTTGTCCAAAATTAATATAGCCACTAAAGCATTTTTTCTTTTTTTTTTTTTTGAGACAAAGTTTTGCTCTGTCACCCTGGGTAGACTGCAGTGGCATCATCATAGCTCACTGCAACCTCAAACTCCCGGGCTCAAGCAATCCTCCTGCCTCAGCCTCCCAAGTAGCTCAGACTACAGACATGCACCCCCACGCCCCGCTAAATTTTTCTATTTTTAGTAGAGACGGGGTCTCTGTCTTGCTCAGGCTGGTCTTGAACTCCTGAGCTCAAGAAATCCTCCCACCTCAGCCTCCCAGAGTGCTAGGATTACAGGTGTAAGCCACCACATCTGGCCTAGCTTTCTTTTGATTGTTGTTAGCATAATGTATCTTTCTCCATCCCATTGCTTTTAATCTACCTGTATCTTTATATGTAAAGTCAGTTTCTTGTAGATAACTTACAATTGGATTGCATTTTTAAATCCACTCTGATAACCTCTATCTTTTAATTGCTGTTTTGAGACCATTCATATTTAAAGCCAATATTGATACAGTTGGATAAATATATGTACTATTTTTGTAACTGTTTTCTATTCATTGATTTTGTTCTTTGTTCCCTTTTTGTATTCCACTCTTTTTCTTTTGCCTACTCTAACTTTGTTTTTTACCTAAATAATACATTCTAGTTTTAATCAAGTATTTTGTATGTTTCTATTTTCTCTCCTCTCTTAGAATATTAATTATACCTATTTTCAATTTTTTTATTAGATACCCTTGAATTTGAAACATACATTTACAACTAATCTAAGTCCACTTTCAAATAACATTATACCATTCACAGATAGTGTAGGTATCTTATATTGGAGTATTTTCAATTCCTCTCTCCCATCTTTCATAACATTGCTGTCATATATTTCAAATATCCATAAGCTATCATTTTAAAAAAATATTTCTGCTTTTATTATTTTGAATAAGCTATTATGTGTTAGATCAGTTTAGAATAAGTAAAATGACCACACATACACATTAGGATGGCACTATATTTAACAACAACAACAAAAAAAAAAAACAGGAAATAACAAGTGTTGATGAGACTGTGGAGAAATTGGAAACTTGTGTACTGTTGGTAGGAATAAAATATCACACAACCACTATGGAAAATGGTGTGGAAATTCCTCAAAAAACTGAAAATATAATAACAATATGATACAGCAGTTCTACTTTTGAATATTTACCCAATGGTGTTGAAAGCAGGGTCTTGAAGAGATATTTGTACATCCATGTTCATAGCAGCATTATACACAATAGCCAAAAGGTAGAAGCAACCCAAGTCTCCATTGACAGATGAAAGAATAAACAAAATGTGATGTACACAAAATGAAATATTATTCAGCCTTTAAAAACAAAGGAAATTCTGATATATACTATAAGATGAATGAACCTTGAGAACATTATGTCAAATGAATTAAACCAGTCACAAAAAGAGAAAGACTATATACTTCTTCTTATATGAGGTACCTAGAGTAATCAAATTCATGGAGAAAGAAATTAGAATGGTAGTTGGCAGGGGCTGGAGGTAGGGAAAAATAGGGAGCTATTGTTTAATGGAGACAGAGTTTCAGTTTTGCAAGATGAAAAAAGTTTTGTAGATTGGTTGCACAACAATGTGAGTGTACTTAACACTAGTGAACTGTATGCCTAAAAATGATTAATTAAGATGGTAAATTTTATTTTATGTGTTTTTTAATTAATTTTTTTAAATTAAAAAGATTCATTTAAATCAAAAATTTTATTTTTCTTTCATTTATTCCCTCTCAAATAAATCTTCCAAAATTTAACTATAAATTAAATGCCATCTCAAGCAAAATTCAGCAGGCTTTTTGGTAAAACATGACCAAATGATTATGAAGTTCACATAGAAATTCAAAGTAACTAAAATAGCCAAAAGAACTTTCAAAAAGAACAAAGTTTGGGACTACCACTGCCACTGATTTCAATATTTATTATAAAGCTCCAAGATAGTATGTTAATGATGTAATAAGGAAACAAATCAATGAAACAGAAATGAATCCAGAAATAGACCCATACACTTATATTGACAACCAATTTTTGACAAAGGCATAAATGCAATTCAATGGGCTAATGATAGCCTTTTCAACAAATGGTGCTAGGACAAATAAATACTCATGTGCAATGAAAAGAACTTCAATCCAAATTCTGTACCATATAAAATAAGTTACTGAAATGTGAGACCTAAATGTGTCATTCAAAACTATTAATCTTCTAGAAGAAAATATAGATGGGAGGCAAGATGGCTGACTAGAGACATTGTTTACTGGACTGTCCCAGTCCAGAGGGAAGGAAGGGTTTCAGATAAAGGAGAGGAGAGAAAGGACACAGCTCAAGCGGAGGTCAGAGGAAAAAGCACCAGAGCCTGCTGGGTCCTCATGGAGGAAAATCGTGAAGCACAGAAGGAAGAGGAAAAAGGAAAAAAAGATATCGATGAAGATCAAACCCAGAGAAGCTTGGAGCCCAGTTAAGGAGTAAGAGGGGATCCCTTTCTCCTTCCCACATTCCTTCAGTAATCATGTTACTTGGAAGCTTTTCCACTCCCACAAGCCCCAAGCACTGTGACAACCATGGGATTGTGGGGAGAACTTGCGTAGTCCCAGAGCTTGGACATTCTGTGCAGGGTTCCCCTCCAAGGAGAGTGACTCAAGAGGCCAGAGAGCCAGTTTCCTTCCATTCTGACTCTTATCCCCCCTACCTCACCCCCCCCCACACACACACTGCAACTAGAAGAGCAGTTTGAGCCAAGAATTTGGTGAGTGGCTGTCTCTCCCCAGCTGGCATGTCCTCTAGTCTGAGGTTTTCAAAGAGAGTGGGACCCATGCCTTTGTCCTTGAGGACCTGAAGTGAATGCAGGGTGCCCAATCTAGGAGCTCCCTGCCTATTGGCATTTCCTGGAAGTGCACTCCACTGGGCCAGACATGCAGGCTGGATCCTGGGTCCCCAGGACTCAATCGGGTTGCTAGGGGACATGAGGGGAAATTTGGGAACTGGACTCAGGAGGCGAGGGAGTCCACGTGGGCGGAAATGATGGGAGAATACAGTGTGAGTGTGAGACACAGCTATCTGGGGGAGTGCCCTTCCCCCTCCCACAGGAAAGCTGCACTGTCAGTCTATGGGGAGGTTCTCCAGCAGGGCAGATCCCAGCCCACAGCACCATAGCAACCAAATGCATGCATTCAGGTACCCATTTGCAACTGGACACTCGAGGGCAGAGGTAACACAAGACGGGAGGAGCTCACTTCTGACAGCCAGTAGGGAAATTGTGACCCCTTCTTCACAAGCAGCCTCCCTAGTTTGGAGAGCTGTCTTGACCTTCCTCCCAGTGGTTTTCCCTAGCAGCCAGAAAAATCACATTGGAGCCCTGCTGTGGCTCAAAGCCACACTGTCAAACCAGGGAGGGTGCCCTTGTGCAGAAGATCCCAGCCTGCAGTGCCATAGCAACCAAATATGGCATGTTCAGGCACCTGCTTGCAACCAGACACCAGAGAGCAGGGATAAGGCAAGAGGGCGGAGCTCACTCCTGACAGCCAGTTGGGGAATTATCATCCCTTCCTCCCGAGAAGTCATCCTGGTTTGGAGGGCCTGCCTTGACCCTCTGCCCAGCAGCTCCCCCTAGCAGCTGGGTAAATGAGCTTTGAACCCTGCCCAGGCTTTGCAATGCCTTCAGGCTCACCCAACCTAACTACGCACTGCCTCACTCCTCCAGCCACCTCTGCTGTGGTGGAGAACAAGCAACCACCCAGGAGCTACAGGGCTCCTCCCAAAGTGTGGGGCATTCAAGTTATCCTTCTGAGGGACTAGAGCTTATTAGAGGCACAAAAGAACATCCCTGCAGTTGACTCCTTCCTGCAAGCAAAAACCACTGACAGGGAGAACAACTGTATAGCTCATTACAGCATCTACCAACTCAATCAAACAGGCCATGGCTGATTCTTACAAGCATCACCCACAATCTCGGAGATTAAGCTGGAGTCCCAATACAATTCACACTGCTGGGAAAAGGTGAAGACAGCAGGATAGAAGCAACCCGAGGGGAACTGCTTTTTAGGAGAGAAACAAAAGTTATAGGCAGTTCTATCTGTGAGGGGTCTCCCTCTTCCACCTCTGGGCTGATCAGGGAGTGCTCAGAGTCTCTGCAGAGACATTCTACTGGAGAACAGGTGCAGCAGAGACCTGGTACATGCCAATCTCAGCTAGGTTTCTGCAACCTATGCCATCCCGACTGCCCCAACACATGGATCCAGGTCTGCTTGGGACCCAGCCTTCCAAGAGTAGCCTTTGCATTACCACCTCTGGGCTGGGGAAGGATCCCCCTGTGGAATGCCCTGCGATGGGCTCCTTCTTGTTGTGGGAGCTAAACAGAGGAGGAGCCCCAGATGCAACATGCAACACATGGGAAGCCTGGGGTGACTGCATCAGTGGATCCTAGGTGTGTGTGTGGGGAAACCTTCACTGATCAGTAGCTCCAGCCCACCTACACAGCCCCTGGGCCACTGAGAAAAACCCCTCCCTGTGAAACTGGGCATAGGCAGTCCCCATGCTGTGGAACACCCCCTATATGAGCAGCTATGCCCCTCAAATTGCCAGGGGCAGCTATGCCCCTGAATTGCCAGAGCCAGTTGTGCCTGTGACTCTTGCTGTGCCTGAATCTGCGGTTCTGCCCCTGTAGCTCCAGGGCCCCCACCAGGCCTATGACTTTACCCCTGAGACTCCAGAGTTGTGCCTTGACCCTAAGACCCCAACACTGAGTCCCCATCACTATCACTGGGCTAGCAGAGCATCCATGAGGTGCAACACTTCACTCAGGACCACCCAGCCCAGAGTAGCGATCACTCCTGGACTTGGTTGAGAGAGTCCCCAGCAAAGGAGAACAGGTGCCCTGCAATCTTATTAAACCAGAGCTGAGATAAGAGGAGCCAAATGAGAAGAATCCAGCAAAAGAACCCTAGCAGCCTGAAAAAAACAAAATAGTTCAACACCCCCAAGGGAACACAATGGAGCTATAGTAGTGGACTCTACCAACAAGAAAATTGCTGAAATGACAGAAATGTAATTCAGAATATGGATGGCAAATAAGATAAATGGAATTGAAGAGAAAGTTGAAAACCAACAAAAAGAAGCCAAAAAAATTTCAGGAAATCAATGAAAAAAAAATGAAAAAGTCACTAGAGAGCTAGACAACATAAGAAAGGTTATAAGAGAACTTAAAGAAATGAGTCATTTAGGGAATTTCAAAACACACCATAAAGCTTTAACAACAGGCTAAACCAAGGAGAAGAAAGAATTTCAGAGCTTGAAGAGAAGGCTCTTGAGATAACCCAGTCATTTAAAGAGGCAGAGAAGAGTATAAAAAAAAAGTGTGAGCAATCACTGAGCGAGATATGGGACTGTGTGAAGTGAACTAACATTCTAATTATAGGTATCTCTGAGGGAGGAGAAGAAAGAGGTAAAAGCATGGAAAACCTATTTGAGGAAATTATTGAGGAAAACTTTCTTGGTATTGCCAGAAATTCAGACACATAGATACAAGATGGACATCAAACACTGGGAAAATTCATAGCAAATAGGTCATCTCTGAGATACATAGTAATCAACCTGGCCAAAGTCAAAATGAAGGAGAAAATTCTGCAAGAAGTAAAACGAACACATCAAATAAACTAGAAAGGAAAACCCATTAGGCTAACTGTAGACTTCTCAGCAGAAACCTTACAATCCAGAAAAGATTTGGGCCTCATTTTAAATCTGCATAAACAGAACAACTGCCTGCCTAAAATTTTGTATCCTGTGAAACTAAGTTTCATAACTGATGGAAAAATTAAGTCTTTTCCAGGCAAGCAAATACTGAGGGAATTTACCATGGCCAGACCTACCTTGCACAAAATACTCAGACCAGCATTATACACAAATCAGTACAACAGATAACCACCAGTGTAACCTCACCTAAAAAAACCCCCAAACTCACAACTCTTATAAAACAATAGAACAAGAGGTAAAACAAAGCAATAAGGGACTACCCAACAGGATGAACAGACCAACATCCCACAAATCAATGCTATCAATTAATATTGACAGACTGAATGCTCCTCTCAAAATACATAGGCTAGCTGAATGGATTAAAAAATACAACCCAAATATCTGCTGTCTCCAGGAAACATATCTAAACCACAGGGATGCACACAGTCTCAATGTGAAAGGATGGAAAATAATATTTCACGTGAATAGAAATAAAAAGAGAGCAGGTATAGCCATTCTCATATCAGATAATATTGACTTTAAGCCAAGAAAGGTAAAGAAAGACAAAGAGGGTCATAATATAATGATCAAGGGAGAAATTCAACAAGAAGACATAACTGTCCTAAATATATATGTGCCCAACACAGGAGCTTCCGGTTACACAAAACAAATTTTACTAGAGCTAAGCAGAGAAATAAATAACACCACTGTAATTGCCAGAGACCTCAACACCCCACTATCAGAATTTGACAAATCATCAAAGCAAAAAAGAAATAAGGAAACAATGGACTTAAACCAAATTCTAAATCAAATGGACCTAACAGACATTTGTAGAACTTTCTACCCCTAACTACAGAATACACATTCTTCTCAGCAGCAGTTGGGACATTCCTTAATATTGATCATATTTTAGGCCACAAAACAGGTCTCAACAGACTCAAAAAAAGGGAACTCTCACCATGTACCTTTTCAGACCACAGTGGAATAAAATTAGAAATCAGTCATAAGAGAAACACTTAAACCTATACAAAGTCATGGAAATTAAACAACTTATGGCTGAATGATTATTGGGTCAAGAATGAAATTAAGATGGAAATCAAAAAATCCTTTGATCTGAATGACAATGAGGACACAGGCTATCAAAACCTATGGGACACAGCAAAAGCATTCTTCAGGGGAAAATTCATAGTCATAAATGCCGACATCAAAAAGACAGAAAGATCACAAATTAACAACATAAAGTCACACCTCAAGGAACTAGAAAAGGAAGAAGAAACCAAACCAAAAATCAGCAAAAAAGAAGAAATAATGGAGGTTAGAACAGAACTAAATGAATTGGAAAACAAACAAACAAAAACCATCAAAGGATTAAGGAAACGGAAAGTTTGTTCTTTGAAAAGACAAACAAAATTGATAGACCTCTTGCTAGATTAACCAAGAACAGAAGAGAAGGACCCAGATAAGCTCAATCAGAAATGAGAAAGGTGACATTATAATTCATACGGCAGAAATACAAAACATCATCCAAGAATACTGTATCAATATCTATGCACATAAACCAGAGAATATAGAGGAAATGGACAAGTTCCTGGAAACACACAACCTCCCAAGACTCAATTAGGAAGAAATAGAGTTCCTAAAGAGACCAATAATGAACAGTGAGATGAAAACAGTAATAAAATACCTCCCCCCGAGCGCGAAGATGGCGCTGGAAGCCGGAGACATGGAAGACGGGCAGCTTTCGGACTCGGATTCCGACATGACGGTCGCACCCAGCGACAGGCCGCTGCAGGTGCCGAAAGTACTAAGTGGGGATAGTGCTGTGAGGACCTTTCAGAGTACCGCACCAGTGTGTGCACCAGTGTCCCATTATCGGACTGTTAAAAGTGTGGATTCAAGTGAAGAGAGTTTTTCTGATTCAGATGATGATAGCTCTCTTTGGAAACGCAAGCGACAGAAATGTTTCAACCCTCCTCCTAAACCAGAGCCTTTTCAG
>CAUYRT010013620.1:0-17473 GCA_963574885.1 Lepilemur ruficaudatus
CCCAGTATTGTTTGTTGAAGAGACTATCTTTTCCACATTGTGTATTCCTGGTATCCTTGTCAAAGGTAAATTGACCATATGTGTGTGGATTCATTTCTGTGCTCTGTATTCTGTTCCATCAGGTATACGAATGTCTTTATAGGGTACTTTAAGAGTACCATACTGTTTTAACTACCATTGCTTTGTATCGAAGTGAGATGCCTACAGTGCACAACTCTTTCACTTCCTTAGTTACATTTATTTCTAAGTATTTTATTCTTTTTAGTGCCATTGTAAGTGAGATTGTTTTCCTTATTTCCTTTCAAGATAGTTTGTTATTAGTGTATACAAACACAACTAATTTTTGTGTTTTTATTTTGTATCCTGATTCATTTTATCAAATTCATTTATTAGCATTAATAATTTCTTTTTTATAGAGTTTTTAGAGTTTTCTATATATAAGATCATATCATTTGCAAACAGGGACAATTTTAGTTTTTCCTTTCTAAGTTGGATGCATTTTATTTCCTTTTTTTTTTTTTTGCCCAGTTTTTCAGGCTAGAACTTCCAGTACAAGCAAGGAGAGTGGGCATCCTTATCTTGTTCTTAATCTTAATGGAAAAACTTTTAGTTTTTCACTGGTGATTATGATTTAGCTGTGGGATCTTCACATATGGCCTTTGTTATATATTAAGGTAATTTCTCATTATTTTTAGTTTGTTGAGAGTTTTTAATCATAAAAGGATACTTAATTTCATCAAAAGTTTTTCTGAGTTTATTGAGATAATCATTAAATTTTAATCCTTAATTCTATTAAGGTGATATATCACATTAATTGATTTTCCTATGTGGATTCATCCCTGCATCCTAGAGATAAATCCCCCTTGATCATGGTAGATGATCTTTTTAATGTGCTGCTAAATTTAGTTTGCTAGTATTTTGTTAAGAATTTTTATACCTATGTTCATCAGGGATATTGGCCTATAGCTTCTTTTTCTGTGGCATCTTTGTCTAGTTTTGGTATGTGGGTAATCCTGGCCTCATAAAATGAGTTTGAAAATGTTACTTCCTCTTCAATTTTTTGGTAGAGTTTGAAAAAAATAGCATTGATGCTTCTTTAAATGTTTCATAGAATTCACAAGTGAAATCTGGTCCTGGGCTTTTATTTGTTGGGAGGGTTTTGAATAATAATTCAATCTCCATACTAGTTATAGGTCTCTTCAGGCTTTCTATTCAACTTGGTAGGTTGTTATGTTTCTAGGAATTTATCCATTTGTTTTTAGTTATCCAGTTTTTTGGGTATAATTGTTCACAGTAGTTTCTTAGAATGCTTTTTATTTCTGTGGTATCAGTTGTAATATCTTTCATTTCTAATTTTGTATATTTGAGCCTTCTCTCTTTTCTTCTTATTCTACTTACTAAGATGTGTGAATTTTGTTTATTCTTTTTAAGAAAACAACTTTTAGTTTCACTAATTTTTTTCATTGATTTTCTATCCTCTGTTTAATTTATTTCTGTTCTAATCTTTATCATTTTCCTCCCTCTGCTAACTTTGGGTTTGGTGTATTTTTCTTTTTAGTGCCTTAAGGTATAACATTAAGTTCTTTATGTGAGATTCTTATTCTTTTTTTAATATAAGTGTTTATTACTACAAATCTCCCTCTTAGTACTGTTTTTGTTGTAGCCCACAGTTTTGGTATGTTATGTTTTTTTCAAGATATTTTTCTAATTTCTCATTTGATTTCTTCACTGAGTCACTATTTGTTTAAGAGTATGTTGTTTATATTTTAATTTTATGCCTAGCTTCCTCTTATCCTGTACTTTGCTTCTCAAATTCCAGCCACCTTGACTGATTTGAACACAGATAAGCTGCTGTGGTCTATTTCTATTCCCTCTTCTTACATAACAATTTGGTAAATGCTTCTAGGAAAATAGCTGGGTTGATTATAAGACTCAAGTTATTTTCATTTTCTTAGGGACCACAGTCCTGTGCTGCCTGTTTTTTAGTTGAAAACAATTGTTTTATGTATTTTGTCCTATTTTCTTTTTCTTTATTTTAGGTGGTCAATCTACTGCCAGTTTGGAATCATATTTGGAAACAATAGTCTCAATTTTGAATAATCCTAATTTCTTAAGTATGTCCATAACATCCCTATTATGTTCTTTTTTCCCCCCGTGACATGTTCTAATTTATTTCTGTAACTCTGTCTTTCAGTGTGGTCAATTATTTGGTCTTCTTCCTGGTTTATCTAGTGTTTCTTTTAAAGGCCACAATTTTCAAGTTGTGTTTCTACTTTATTCTTGGCATTTCCTTTATTTATAAGGTCCCTTGTTATTTTATAGATTCTATTTCTTTTTTCTTTTGCAAGTAGTAAACATAAAGTCTCATCATCTTTGAATTTACAGCTGTTCTTTCAAATTAGTGGATTGTCTCGTGTGTTTTTAAAATTTTTGTTTATGGATGGCAAATCAATAGGAGTTTTTGTCCATGAAAATCTCAGATATACCTGTGTCTTAGATTAAGTGGTTGTGTTTAAAGAATACTTTTGTTTGTTTTAACCAAGGTCATGTGGAATTCTGTCAGCCTGGGTTTAATTTTCTATATGTTTGGTTTGATTTGGGGCCCTCTTTATCTTCATATGTAGTGCTTGGTTTACTTCTTTTAAAATAACTTTTTTTTTCCAGTTATGACTTGAGACTGATGACTCGCTTTTGGCTCTGCCCAATCTATATCTTTGCCAGTCGGGGCAAATCTTCTGTTACTTTATTTGGACAGAGCAGTTTATGCCAAGTTCTTTCCTTTTTCTTGATTATTTTTGTCTAGGCGTTCTGATTTATGCAAAAACTCAAAGTGCTTCACCAAGGTCAGGTCTGACTACCTCCAACTTATTCCTAACATAGGTGCTTGAATCCTGGATTGTATGCCCACATCCCCTATATTTAAAGCAGTATTTCTGTTGTTAAAGACAAGACAGTAATCTTGTTATGTAGGGTTAGTCTGACATCTTGAGCTGAAGTTGTGATATAAACAACTTATATTTGTGTCAAAGCACAAATATATTTGTGAATTCTATTGGATAATAGAACTCACTATATTTGTGAGTTCTATTGGATAATCCATCAAATATGATTACTTTGATTATATAGATAATATAATTTCATATTATTAACATATCAAAAGTTATTCTTATTTATGGCATTGCTCTATTTAAACATCTTTTACTATATGCCAGAAGTTATCCTAGGTATTTACATTCATCAAATTGTCAAATGCCCTTCTATATTTCTGGAAAATTCTACGAATTCTCTTAGTATTCTTAAAATTATAAAAGAAATGACATTTAAAATTATATTAATATCATAGACTATAATATTTAAGGGTGATATAATATGATGTATGAGTTTTATTTGAAAGTGAAACAGCAGTATAAGTTGGTGCAGTATAGATTTTAAATGATTGACCACAATTGGTTATTCTTGAGCCTGGGCGATGACTACAAAAATGTTTGGAAAATGAATATTATATCTTCAATAACCATATAAGTATTGTAAACAATCATGAAATTATGATATTTCCATAATTCCTTTATGACAGGATTAATATGTATTTAAAGATGTATACTTTGTAGTCAGCATTTACACTCACCATTTATTGCCAAAGACTTATGGCATATTTGTGCTGTTTAAAGCAGAAAATTTAAAAATTCCTTCTAAATACAAAGCAAATCTATTGAAAAGCTAATAAACCCTAAGCAGGAGGCTCATGACAGAACAGGGCCTTGCTATGAATTTCATTTATTCTTAATAACATACTCAAAAATGGAGCAATGGTTCTAACTAAAGCTTAATTTGGAGACAACACAGCAAATTTCTAAGGCCTTTTTTCTTTTTTAGTGAATTTCTTAATGTATAATTTGGAAAAAAATGGCAAATAATATTTTATTGCTGGAAATTAAGTCTCACGAGAAATATTTCCTTCTCAAAAGAACAATCTAGAAACGTAATCAGGGAGAAAGAAAGAAAGGTACACGAGGATACATGTGAACGCTTTCTCAAATGAATGTAGCTAGGACTAAATCCAGATTACGTGAATATTGAAAATATAATGTCATTTGATACTTTTGAATGCCTCTTGGCATGCAGTGCAAGAACCACAGCTGGGCTTTTAGCTTGTTGATTGATATATTTAATGAAGCCGTTCTCATGTATTGTGATTTGTCCTTTAAAAACAAAAGTGTTTTTCCTGAATAGTTTGATTATCTTTTTGATATTTTTCCTCTTCTTCAAGCAATTATTTTCTAGGCAATATCAATCAAGCAGAAAGAGAGCATTTCTGAAGCATTAGATAATATCCTCTATAGCCTCACTTTGAGCTAGGAAGAAAGTGTGATATTTTATTCTTGTTCTCCTAAGATTCACTAGCTTAATTTGAGGATAAGTAAACCACAGTTTAAAAACCTGCTTTCTTTAAAGCAGGCTTTTATACCCAGGGATATTTTAATGGGTCTAAGGTTAAAGGCATTTTTAATTGAACTTGAGTTATTAAAGAAGGTTGTGTACCTTAGCTACTGTTAAGATTTGTTCAGGTTTGTTCCTCCAAACATCTAGCGCAATTTGGCTTCATTCCTTTGATACGGTATATTTATATTACATAAAATACATGTCTGTATGCTGGGAGAAGGAGTTACCCTGCATATACATATAATTAATCTCTTTATACCTTTTCCACAAAATGTCCTCCTATGTAGAAGAGAATAAAGCAGTCAATTTTCCTTCATTTAGTGATAGCCTTTATCAATTTGTATTTTGGAAACTAGTGAACAACAATAAGCCTTTGAATATTAAAATATCTCTTATCTCTAGCTGGAGATAAGATATGGCCTACTATATTTCTGCAGTCCCAACCTCTTAGCTTGAAGATAATACATGCTTCCCCCCACCCTCAAATTCTTTCTCATAAGGAGCAGTCTGCCCTCTTTGATTTATAGTTCTCATAAAGAAAGCAATATATTTCATGATTAGCTTTAGCCCCAAGTCATTTGCATATTGAGTAAGAAATTCAGAAAACACTATGAGAAGATAACTATGTACCTTTATTTACATTTCATAATCAATATGATTTATTCATTCAAACACATATTTTAATATCATGGCTACTATTTTAAATGAATCTCATGAAAACATAGACAAGATAGCTACCATTTTAGATCACCTTTTTTATGTTCTAAATTTAAAGGCAATTTAGAGCTTTGTTTCTGCCTATGCATCATTTCAAAGCTCCACCAGCTGGAAACGTTGACTAGATGAACATAGGCTTTAGTTTTGTAAGGCAAGCTCACCTGGTCTTGTCTAAGGCCTATTTCATGTATCTCTGCAGTTTGTGATGCCTAAAGAAAACTGCTGGGACTCATTCATAAGCTACCTAGAAAAGCAGGGACTTTAACACCCTTCAAACTACCCCTGGATCATGAGGGCTAGAAGTGGATAAAATGCCTTCTTCTTTGTCCCAGGAGAAGACTGATCTGATTGTATTGGCATGTCAATGCCAGTTCCCTATAGAGTTAGGTAACCCAATAATACCTTACATTGATTTTTCCTCTGTTCCTATTTCACAGTGTCCTAGGCCCACTACCATCCCATAATTTTGCTCCCTGGAACGATATTCCCAAATAAACCTTCATCTCAGACTCTGCTAAAACAGGCTTTTAATCTGGAGCTAGACTACCTGGGTTCAAACCCTGGCTTTCCCTCATAGTAGAATTTACCTTGAAGAGTTACTAAAGGTCTCTGTGCCTCTATTTTCTCATATGTAAAATAAAGGTTATTGGACATACCACCAGCAATATTATTAAAATAAGGATTAAAATACATAATATATGTAAATAATTTTCAGCCTATAGTTAGCACTATATAAGCATGTGATTTTATTTTGCATTATTTTAATACATGTTATCTAATTGGAAAAAACTTTATATTTTAGAAATCCCCATGGTCACACAAATAATGTATGGGAGAGCCTCTTTTCATAACTTTTTAATTTATTGTGAGTGCTACCGTATACATTGTTCAGGCTCACTGTCTTTCATAAAACAATTGACTTTTTCTTAAAATTCGTTTTTATGTTGTCTGAGTTTTTTATACTCTGCTTCCCTTTGAAAGATTTCTGCTAAAATACTTTATCCACAAATTAATGCATTTTGCACAAAACGTCTTTTCTTTTGGAATTCCTCAGAAAATGTGAATAAAAGCTCTTAATTTGGACTAATTGAACAAGTTAGTTGACAGTGACTAAATTTTACTACAAACCCCGAGTTTTAGAGTTTATTCTGTAGTCTTTGAATTATAACTTTTCAAGATCAATATTGTGTGTGCTTATACAAATATACATACATATATTTATATGATGAATATATACTATTATATGAAGAAAATGTCAGAAAGAATTAAAAGTTTAAGTGATAAAGTATATGCTGATGTCATATTTATTCACTTACTATGTGAAATGTGAAACTCCTCTATTTTCTCTAATGAGACAGAGTATGTATCTCTCCCTGTGGAATTTGTGCTCACCCTTATAATTTACTGTGGCTATAAAATGGAGCAGGATTGATGGTATGTCAAATTCAAGTCTAGATCCAAGATATCCAAGACTTTTCCACTTCCTCTGGAAACCCTGAGAATGTTAAGGGAAATATACTGCTGTGAATGAGAAAACACATATAGACAAGCCATCCCAGGCAAGGTCACCTGGAAAGGTTAGAGACGCCTACCATCATATATATACTACCCATGCTGATCTCAGATACATTAGTTAGAGCAGCCAAGATCAACCTAGTCCATCCAACCTCAAAAGAAACTTCTAGAGTATATGTAAGAGTGAGTAATAATTAATGATTATTTTGTTTGAGCAATTTTATACATTTTGTAATTTTGGGGGGGGTTTGACATATATCATATGTAGTACAAAGAATAAAATCTATAATACCATTTCAAATGTGCAGGTCTATGCACTTTTAAAAACATATATAATCATATGACCACTGTTACAATGATTATATAATTTCCATCGCTCCAAAGAGTTTCTTTGTGTCCTTTTATAATCAAATACTCATGACCATCACTGCTGTAGCCCCTGAAAACTATTGATCTGATTTTTGTCTCTATACTTTGGCCTTTCCTAAAATATCTTATAAATGGAATCATACAGAATGTAGATTTTTGAGTTTTTCTAAATTCCCTTAGGATATTGCATTTGAGTTTCACTCATGTCATAGAGTGAATAACAGCTCATGCCTTTTTATAAGGAGTAGTATTCTCTGTGAATAGTGATTTATTTATTCATTAAGCAGTTGGATATTTAAGCTGTTTCTAGGTTTTGTTGATTATTAATAAAACTGCTATAAACATTTGTATACAGTCTTTTATGTAAACATATTTTAATTTATTTTGCGTATTATATATTAGTAGAACTATTTGATCATATACATGTAGGATCTATTTCTTTTCCATTTACATGTGGCTATTATATTACCAGTACCATACTATCTTTCTTTCTTTCATTTTTTTTTTTTTGAGACAGAGTCTCACTCTATTGCCTGGGTGAGTGCTGTGGCATCACCCTAGCGCACAGCAATCTCAAACTCCTGGGTTCAAGCTATCTTACTGATTCAACCTCCCAAGTAGCTGAGACTATGGGCGCATGCAACACCACACCCAGCTAATATTTTCTATTTTTAGTACAAATGGGGTCTCACTCTTGCTGAGGCTGGTCTCAAACTCCTGACTTCAAGTGAACCTCCCGCCTTGGCCTCTCAGAGTCCTAAGATTACAGGCATGAACCACTACGCCCAGCCTGAAATTTGAATTCTATATTAATCTTGCATTCTCAGGGTAAACCTCAGTTACTCATGATATAGTACTTTTTAAATATGCTGGATTTCATTTGCTAATATTTTAAAGGATGTTTACATTCATGTTTATGAGTGATACTGGTCTGTAGTTTTCTTATATTATTGTCTAGTTTTGGTATCACTGTAACACTAGTCTCATAAAAAAGTTGAAAGGTCTCTCTTTTTATATTTTTTGGAATGTTTTTTATAGAATTGATATTTCTTCCTTTAATATTTTCTAGAATTAATTGGTAAAGACACTTGAATAATTAATTTTCCTTGTTTGGGATTTTAATTATCAATATCATTTCTTAATGGATATAGAACTATTTTGACTCTTTATTTCTTCTAAAGTGAGCTTAAGAAGCTTTGATTATTTGTCTTTTAACATTCTTTTTTTCATTTATGTCATTAAACTTACTGGCATAAGCCACTAAATTGTAGAGTAGCTTGTTATATGAGAACAACTAACTAATACCTTCACTTATTTATTCATCAATTTATCAATGCATCTTTCAATAAAGACTTAAAAAGCCATTAAACTTAGTTTTTGTTATATATATATATGGTGCAATGACATAACTAAACTGTAAAATATCAAAAATCTAGTATAGAAGAAAACTGTGCTAAAATATTTTGAGCACAGTGTGATAAGGACTGTCTTATAACTGCTTTACTGCACATTTAATGTGAAAGTAGGAAGAATAAAAGAATGGCACCCTTGCTATTTAGTAAGATCAGGAAGGTTTCACAGAAATGTGACCAGGGTCTTCAAATGTAAATCGAAATTATACAGATGTGAAACTGGATATTCAGAGGCTCTCAAAACAATAAGACCACATTAAAATTTTTATGTAATATGTGTATAAAATGTATAGACTTCTTTTTCATCAATTCTAATCACTTTTCCTGGCTCATTCTTCTCTAGCTATACTGATGTCTTTGCCAATAGTATTTCATACTTCACATATTTCCACCTTGGAGTCTTTGTACCCACATAACCCTCTACCTAAAACCTCATTTAAATTAATCCTTAACTGTTAACTCACTGGAGAGATCTTTCCTAGCCACTCTGTCTAAAAGTATGAATCACTATATTTTTTTTATCTGCTAACCATTTCTAATTTTCTTATAGCATTTTATGGCATTATACTATATATTTAATTAATTGTTTATATTTTATCTTGCAACCCCTCTTCAGTATACATGCTCTATAGAGGGATGGACTTGATTTTATTAATTGCTTTGTTTTGCTCACTGCTTTATCTGTAGCGGCTTAAACAGAAATTAATATGTTACAGGCACTCCAGTAATATTATTGAACAAATAAAGGAATATCAATTATTTTAGGAGATTTATTTTATTTTCTCATTTGGAGTCATAAAATCTGGCTTTGATCCCCCATTATTAAATTTTAACATATTACATAACTTTTCTGAAGTTTCATTTTATAATTCTAAAAGTTAAATGTTTTAGTTTTTGTTATGTAAATTTATTTGTCTTGCTTGGTATGTTCAAGTGGTCCAATAATCAATGATTCACTTTCACTATTAATAAAACTGTTGTTCAGTATGTTACATATTTCTGTATTCATTATATTAAACAGTAATTTAAAATTTATTTAACTTTTTGTATATTTGTACTTTTTTCTGAAAACTGTGACAGATTTTAAGAGAATCAGTATTATTTACTAATTCCTCGATTAATTCAATACATCAACTTATTTTTCTTCAGTCCATCATTAATAAAGAGACTTGAGACATTTAATTGGGATCTGACTTTTTATAGTCACAGATTGAAAGTTCTCTTTTTTTAATGGATAAAAGTACACAGAAGATTGAAGAGCTTTCAATCTCCTCTTTACTTCAGTGCCATACAATTTGTCTAATATACAAAAGAAAAAATGTGAAAAAAGTCAAGTGTTCTGTCTATAGTCTACCTAAAATTTTTACACTAACTAGATTTTCTGGGAATTCAACTTGGATTTTTTTTTTTTAACTTGACCTGGCAAAACTTGATTAATAAGATAAGTTCGCTTCTCATATAGACCATTTTTTTCCGCTTTCCAAGTATCATGGTCCTTTTCACCTGCTAATTAATCACAAGATTTCTTCTATCCCAAACTAGAGCCCTTTTCTCTAAGCTTGCTCTTCGATATCAAAAATGGTCAAGTCTCTGACACTACAATTAAATTGCTCCCTTTTCTCTAGGGTATAAAGAAGGATAGGGGAATTTTGGGCCCCCAAAATGGACCAGGAAAGGAGGTTCATCATGATGGTATGGATGTAGAAACACAGAGGAAATTTATCTTGTCTTCTTCCTTGACACCAGATAAAAAATAATATAACTAATAACAAAAAACCTATATATTCTTACTCTAATGTTAGAAATGT
Organism: Lepilemur ruficaudatus; assembly: GCA_963574885.1. NCBI lineage: Eukaryota > Metazoa > Chordata > Mammalia > Primates > Lepilemuridae > Lepilemur > Lepilemur ruficaudatus. The sequence goes on from CAUYRT010013620.1 coordinate 10,262, forward strand.
CAATTTACACAAAATATTTATGATCTTTTTTTATGGACTAGTGTTCTCTTGTCCTTCAATTCCCTTTAGTAGACATTTTAGTTGCCCCTTTCCAACGTTGGCAGGGAAAGCACAAGAAATTTGAGGACAAGGATTATATATTTTATGTATTTTATATCAATAAATTTGTCCAGTAATATGTCCTGTATAGAACAAATTCTTAATAAGTTTTGATGATGACAACAAAAATTAAAAGAATAAATTTTACTTCTAAAGTTAGCTGTTTGCTTTTTTATTTAGATAGGCTTAATATTATTCTTCCTTCTTATAATTCTAGTTCCACTTTTTTCCCCTATTTTATTTAATATTCTTATAGTCCATTCACAGTCTCCCTTCATTTTATTACCATCTCCACAGTAAAAAAGTAAAATTTTTTAAATTGTATTTTTAATATATATTTATCCATGTTTAAGGACATCTTTAAAAAACCGTCATTTCTCTTATTTCTGATGGCCTTTTCAGAATTCACCTGTGTAGTAGGGTACACTCCAGAAAGTATTTTGTGCATCCTCTCTAATTAAATCCACACAGCAGCCTTGAGGAGGGCAGAATAGTACTATCCTTCTCATCTTGCTGTTGACAGACCAGAAAAGTGAAGAGATATATCTTAGTTCACACAGATTGGGGTTGCAGAGATAGAATTCAGGCCTCCTGCCCTACTTTTCAGTGTTATCTCTATTATATCAGAGAATCACTCTTGAGTCATACAGCAGTTTTCCGGTGTTACACTGTTAGGAGCTATGTAAAAGAAGCCAGTTACTAAAGACTACATATGCCAGGGTTTTGTATTAAATTTATATAAAACTCCAGAAAAGGCAAAATCATAGCATGCTTTCTGGCAGATCACTGGGCACCTACCCAGGGTCAAGGATTAACTGCAAGGAGTACAAGGGGGCTTTGTGATGATCGGAGTATTTTAAATCTTGATCGTGGTAATAGATGACTTTCCTCAATCCACTGGAATTTCCTCCAATCCAAAAATGAATGAGAATCTTTGTATGTTTACTGTATCTCAGTAGAGCTTAAAAGATAAACATTTTCAGAAGACTGCTTATATCAGTAATGTAGGTATGAGATACCATTTAATTTTTTTAATTTACTGCCCACTGTCCTGAATCAATTAACATTTTCTGTGCTTTGCCTTTAGATCCCTTGGTAACCCATTTAAGGGTGAGCAGGTTGTTAAAAGTTGCAGAACCACATGTTTTTCTCCCATCTGACCTGATGTACTAATCACTAGGGCGCTGTTGTGTTATTTAGAACATGCAATGGGGTCACATTTCTCCCTGGTGGAAAGTAAAGAGCAAATGTACTTTTAAAAAGTACCTGGCATTTAATGCCTAATCCTTGAGATTAGTTGGTTATGTAAGAAAAAAGGAAATACTTTATCACAAAAAGATTGACTAACTTGTTTTTGGTTAACAAATTCTAGGTGTCCAGCCATATTCATTTTAAGATAGGAAAGTATGAGATAGGAAAATACTGGACAGTGGATTGAAACAGTGAGAAACAAAAAGATATTAAAAGAAGATAAATGAAGCACGGATAAGATCAAGTCCTCTTTCATTGTTGTTCTCATTCACAGCCTTGAAAATAACTTGTAACAATCATTATCCCTGACCAGATACTATTTGGTCTTTGATATTAGTGTTGATACTCCTTAAAAAATATTATGGAAAAGTATAAATATATTAGTATAAAAGAGAGTAAATGGGATAATGACTCTTCATGGAAACAATATCCAGTTTCAATATAATTAATATATTTTTCTCTAAGTCTTTACCTACTTTTTCCATTCCATACCCAACCCTAGATATTTTTTCAGTCAAATTTAGGTATTACAGTATTGTATTTATAAGTCCTTCAGTATGTATCTGTAAGAGACTTTAAAAATAATAATTTGTCATTCCTAAAGTAATTAATTATGATTTTTAATGTTATGAAATACACAGTATTCACACTTCCTCCAATATCTCATACTTTTTTTAACTAAGAGTTTTTTAGTTTGACTCAAAGAACCAAGTATACATATTACAATCTATTGGTATAGTTTTAATTGCCTTTAATGTATAACCTTCCTTTTTAAATAATTTACTGATAAAGAAACTGAGAGCACTGACCCTATATAATTTTTCATTTTCAAGATCTTGCTTATTATATCACTTGTGTCACTTAAGATGGTCTGCAGATGCAAGATCAACACTTAGAAGGCTAATCTAATAATTGATTTCTTACTTTTTGGTAAGAATACTTCGCAAGAGGAGTTGTGAGCTTCCTATTCTATTGCATCATAAGACTATCATGTCTGGTTTTTATTCTTAGTGCTCTTACTGAGCTAATCTAATCAGTCTTTTTACTTTTTGTTATCAAAATCAACTCATAATGAAACCAATACATTATTACTAAAAGTATGATTACTGAAAACATTTTAAGATGTCTTTGCCTTATTTTTGCTTTCCGTGTAATTTTATTTTAAATTTTTATATTTTTGTTTATTTAATTGTGGGAAAATATATATAACATAAAATTTACCATTCTAACCATTTTTAAGTGTACAGAAAAATAAGGAACAATTCATGAATCTACATGTCTTCCTTGGGCAGGGTTCATGCTAATCTCTACAATTCCAACTATTGTATGTGTGCTGCTAAAGCAAAACCTTGCATTTTTTTGTCCTTACAATATATCTGAATATATGATTTGTCTATAATTGCAAAATTAGTGCATTGTAAAATCCTAATTAATAAAAAGAAATTACAGCCTTTAAGCATTTTTCATTGCAAATATGTTTCATTGTTTTGTCATTTGTTTATTTATTATAGTATTTATTTGTCATAGATTTTTTCATAAATTACATAACTAATATTATTAATCTTATCCATTATTTCTTCTATTTTGCAAGACATAGGTAAGACTGTTTTCCCTACTTTCATATTTATAGATGAATTCATACATGTTTTCTTCTAGTATTTGTATGCACGAGAAGACAATTTTGTTTTTTCTTTGTATAACTGTGCCATTATGCCAACACCACTTATCATAAAGTACGTTTTTTATTCACCTATTTCTCATGCAATCTCTAGAATATAAAAAATTTACATTTGCAAATATGTCTATTTCTATATTTTTTTCTTCTGGTCCTTTCATGTTGCAATATCTTACTGTCTTCATTACAGAGGATATACAATACATTCCATATAGGGCATGGCTAGCATATTCCTTTCATGGTTTCCACGGTTCCTCTATTTTTGCTTGTTTGCCCATCTACATGAACCTTATAATGAACTTTTCTAGCTAAAAAAAAAATGGTATGTATATTGCTATTATATTAAATGTACATGCCACATTGGTTTATATTTTCCTTTCTAATGCAATTTTATCAGGTTTTGTAATTAATACTATACTCACCTCGTAACAAAAATTTTGAAGTTTTGCTGACTTCATTTATGCTTCAGAATTCTTGAAGTAATACTGGAATTATCTTTCAAGTTCTTTAAACTAATTCACTTATGAAAGCATTTGGAGCTAAAGTCAAATAATTTTACCATAGTTGTTGATTTTGGCTGCCTAGGAAAATTTTTTCAGAGATACAGTATTTTTTTCAATAGGAAGATATAATTTTTATCTTATTTTATACACGTTCTATTTAATTACAGTTTTTAATGTTCATTATTTTCTTTGCTTTTGTTTTATTTTTTATATGTATATATCCTCTCTATGTATAGAATTCTCTACCTTTTTTGATTGCTTCTTCCTTCATTTTATATCTTTCTTCATTTTTGCCTATTCCTTTCACTATATCATTTATGATATTTGTTTAATTTCCATTTTCTAGTTTTGTCCACATTTCTGAAATTATTTGAAATTTATTTCTAAATCATTTCTGAACTCTGTGGGCTCTATTTTCAAACTTTTTTTATTGACATAAGGTTTTCTATTTTTTTTTAGTTCTCATTTATGCTTTTTTTCATACCTTAGTTCCACTGTTTGTTTTGAAATATTTAGTTATGGTGTTTTAAATTTTTGGTGTTAAAGTCATGTTCTTTTGGTATGTCTTTCCTATCTGAGAGAGAAAGAAGTTTATTCTGCTCACATATTTTTTTAGCCTAGAGTGAGTTTGGATGGAATTCATACACATCCTATTGTATTATGAATATTTATATGAGATGGATTTTCTAGTATTTTTAAAATTACCTTCCTCTTTATGGGGATGTGCCAAGATAATAGCTCCAGAGCTTTCTAAAGTGAAGCACCATGTTAGTTCAAATACTACCTGAGAATCTTCCTTGTTTTCTTTCTTTACTGTTATCAGTATTCCTGTGTCTCTCTCTCTCCTCCCTCTCTCTCTCTCTCTCTCTCTCTCTCTCTCTCTCTCTCTCTCTCTCTCTCTCTGCCTTATGGTATCTTTGTCCTGCTTAATTTATAATTTATATTCTATTCTTAACACTTTCTCTTTAGTATGGTCTTTGTCCTTCTTTTTTTATTTCAGCATATTATGGGAGTACAAATGTTTAGGTTACATGTGTTGCCTTCCCCCCAGACCCCCCAGAATCAGAGCTTCAAGCATGTCCATCCCCCAGATGGTGCACATCACACTCATTATGTATGTATATACCCATCCTCTTCTCCCCCTTCCCATCTGCCCGACACCCGATAAATGTTATTCCTATATGTGCACTTAGGTGTTGATCAGTTAATACCAGTTTGCTGGTGAGTACATGTGGTGCTTATTTTTCCATTCTTGGGATACTTCACTTAGTAGAATGGGTTTTGGCTCTATCCAAAATACAAGAGGTGCTATATCACCATTGTTTCTTATAACTGAATAGTTATAACTCCATGGTATACATATACCACATTTTATTGATCCACTTGTGTAATGATCGGCACTTGCATTGTTCCACATCTTTGCAATTGTGAGTTGTGCTGCTATAAACATTTGAGTGCAGTTGTCTTTTTTATAGAGTCTCTTTTGTTCTTTTGGGTAGATGCCCAAAAGGAACCTTCTCTGGTGGATTGATTTCAAGCTTCCATCACACCCAGACAACCTCAGCACTAGCATTCCTGAAGTCTCCTTAAACTCACCCTTTAATGGATAGATCAAAGCCTCCTCTGTGATTGTTCAGCTATTTTTCTCAGATTGTTATACCTGACTTCTACCCCAGAGTGTCTTCTCTTGCTTTCTGAATGAATCATTTTTAGTAATGTCTGGGCTCACTAGCAACAGGGCTATCAGAAATTACTTTGTGTTCTTTCTGCTTTCTCTCATACTGTTAATTATATGCACGGTATTATTTCTGTTGGCAGTTTGGCACAGCTGAATGGAATTTTGGAATTTGTAAGGGTACTTCTTCACCAACTTTTGTTTAAAATACTTTCAATGTTTTATTTTATTTCATTACTCATTTCTTTCCTTAACAATTAGTTCCTGCGTCTGTTTTCTTGGGAAATTGAGAAAGACTTAAAATAGTGCTATTTCACAACCAAAATTTTTTTGTCACAATTTCCTTTATTAAAAAAATTATTCTCTCCTTTACTCAAGGCTTCCTGAATCTAGTGAGAAAATATACATAACAATTGAAACAAATATATCCAGAAAATTCATCTAGAGTTTATGCAGTAATCAGATTACTTTTAGGCATATGCTGTGTTTTACAAAGTAAGTCCTGAAGTCCCAGGTTCTTACTCATATGTAGTCCAAGGTTGTTTGGTTGATTTTCTCTAACTAGTGACTCAATAATTGTCTTGTACCAGGAGCTTCAAAGCAGGGGAAAAGTGTTGACGAGAATTTTACAGAGACTTTTCTCATGTTATTTCTGCTCATATCGCTTTGCCACAATTGGCCCAAATCCCACAGCAAGGGATTGAAAAATACGGTGATACTTGATAAGCAATAAACATACATGCCATATTTTTTCCTTCTAGATACTAAATTTCACTTCCTTCCATGCAAGATTTGCCTCTATTACATACAGACAATACCCAGCTTACCTCAGGGAGGCATTTGTCCCATGAACCTTAAGAATTAAAAGAAAAGCAGACCCCAGCTATGTCCATAATATTGCCTTTGATGCTACTGGCTAATGTACTTGCTCTATGCAGTTAGTTAACTAAAAAAAAAAAAAAAAAAAAAAAACTAGAAAACCTATGTAAACATCTCAAGCAGACGTTGGAAAATTAACAATGCAGGCTGAGAGTTGTTGAGACAAGAGAGCATGTAAAATGAACGATCGGGCCTGCACTTTGGCTTTATCTGTGGGAGCATTTCCCAAATCACAGTGCACATAATCAGAATTCAAACAGAAAGTGGCAATGTTATTGGCTGGAAGAAAAGAAAAGTACTTTTTGTTGCCATACTGGCTTGAGTTTCGGGAACAAAGAGTCAAAGAGGAAAGCATGGTAGAGAAGGAGCCATAAAAAAATAAAATAAAATTCTGTATTGGCTCACTGCTTAGCTGTGCATCTAGTAAGAAAAACTCCAAGATAACTAGCCAAGAACAGTCACAGGAATGAAGGAGAGATGTGAGTAGTTACATAATTCTATAAGCTATTGGAGTCTAAACTCAATCAGAAATAAATTATTTTGATAAAAAGAAGGGCTTCTGGTTAAGAAACCAGAAAGGGCCAGGTGCGGTGGCTCACGCCTGTAACCCTAGCACTGTGGGAGGCTGAGGTGGGTGGATCGCTCAAAGTCAAGAGTTCGAAACCAGCCTGAGCAAGAGAGAGACCCCGTCTCTACTAAAAATAGAAAGAAATTAATTGCCCAACTAAAAATATATAAAAAAATTAGCTGGGCATGGTGGCGCATGCCTGTAGTCCCAGCTACTTGGGAGGCTGAGGCAGAAGGATTGCTTGAGCCCCAGAGTTTGAGGTTGCTGTGAGCTAGGCTGATGCCACGGCATTCACTCTAGCTGGGCAAGAGAGTGAGACTCTGTCTCAAAAAAAAAGAAAGAAAGAAAGAAAAAAGAAACCAGAAACGCTGTGCTGTAGAAAAAAAGAGCCAGATTCTAGGATTAAGATCCATGCCCTAAGAATATATAGAAGATGTAGAAGGCAACATAACCCATTGGCTTTGCAATGTATTATATGCAATATGTAATATAAAATATAAAATTACTACTCATATGAATAACCAGGAACCAGTTATAAGTAACAAAAAGATACAATAGTCTA